>JARKIA010000058.1:600000-777684 GCA_029289565.1 Mycena galericulata | reverse complement strand
TAGACATAGGCCGGGGCATCACGCGGCCAAGCCCGTATCGAATATTGTACCGGGATTCGAGCATGAAAACTGTGTGAGACTGGTATGCCTCCTCCACAGGAGACTCGTACGTCTTTGACCTTGCTACGTATGCACCGCCTGGAAACCAATTTGAGGCGCGAAGATCTCTGGGACGAGTAAAACCACCCATATATCTGAGGCCATGCATTCGTTAAAGAATTCGAAACCGAAAGAAAGGAACGAACTGCTTGACCGGGGTAAGGACATGTGTGACATCCATACGCTCATCCCGTTCCGACTTGAGCATGCGACGCGCAGTGATACGAAGGCGCTCCTCTGGCTTTACGGTTTGCGCGGTTTTCTGGAGGTACAGGAAGCCCTTTCTACCAAGACGCGGGCTTGATTGGGGATCAATGCGTTTTCATGCGTAGCCTGAGCAATCTTGTGGGCGATCTCGACGGTTGCGCCCAATGTGGCGGAATCGCGCGCGACATGAGCAAGAAAACTACAATTACAATTTACATTTGTTTGTCAACGGCTCCAACTGAACGAACTTCCTCATCCTCTCCAACTTCCTCCTCTTCAGCCGGCGCGACAGTCTTTAGCTTCCTTCCACGTGGAACCACAGGGCGGGTGGCATTTCCGGTTATCTGGTCAACTTTCAATCGTATAGACTCTTCGTTCAACGGTGGATCGGGAACAATCGCTTTCTTTGGTTTCAGCTGCACTTCTTTGAAGCAGATTCTCTGCTCGGTATTGGCGACGTGCGTTATAGCTCGCTTGCTCCAATCCGAAGGGTCTGAAGATGCATTCGTACTTCACCATTCAACGCACGCACTCAGCGCACCTTTCCCGTCGGTGAAGAGCAACTCTGTCCCCAAAAGCGAATTATGACGGCCCTTGAAAATTGTGCCCGACAGTTGCAAAAAGGGAGTCGGAGTATCCAGTCCCTACGGTACTCCCTAAGACCCAATGGCGACTCAATATCTCACAGGACGTACAATGAGACGGTAATTGGAAGAGCTTGGAATGAGCGTCGGCTCAACATCTCCTAGGTCCAGGGTGACATATGTAACTTCTTCTTCTTCGTATTCTTCGTCGGGACCAAATGCTTCAACGTGCCTGTATCCGGGGCAGAGCGACGAGAATTCAGACATGAGGTTTGCCTCAAAAAGTGTTGTTTTGTGGAACGCGGTCTTGCCAAACACCGTTACACAGCCACTCAATGTGTGTTGCAAAAATCAACATGTTCTATTGAACTTCCGCGCTTCAGCGCCACTTCAGCGGTTTGTAATTTGAGTATCATCCAAATCATGTCACAAACGCGTTGAGACTCGACGGCGTGGTCTGGAGGAATCTACTATAAATTGTATCAATTCATCGCCAACCCTTCTCCTCTGCTCCTCAAGTTGGACTTGAGCAAAGCACTTCGAATGTAACTGCAACTTGAGTAGTTGGGTAGATGCAACTGACTGAGTCAAAGCGATACTTTGCAAGTCACATGACGGCCACGTGGATTACCTTGGCATGTTTTTGACCGTCTTGGGCGACTGGTCCCTCCACCATCTCCCTTATATTCGGGGGTTGCTGCAGGTGCGATCATGTCGTATCTAACTTCACTTGAGGTCACCAAACATCTGCAGTAACGCAATTACCCTCGAACAATTAACCACGCAATACCCTCTTTCAGGCTCCCTGATTACTGCTTTCCAGTTTCTCATCATCTCTTTGTACGGAATACCAACTCACATAACTTGGACAAAATATGGGCCTCGCTTTAAACCACACCGCATTCCGCTAACGCCGTACCTGGTTCAGGTCGCCCTCTTCTACCTGATCTCTCTGCTGAATAATGCAGCATTTTCGTACCGGATCCCCATGTCTGTGCACATTATATTTCGCAGCGGCGGCCTTGTGATAAGCATGCTTCTCGGTTGGCTTATTTCCGGCAAGAGGTTTTTTGCCTTTCGTTCTCGTGCGCTATGGTTGGCACAAAGAAATAATACTCGGCCAGGTACACCGTTGCGCAAGTAATATCTGTGCTAGTGGTCACTTTCGGTGTCGTATCGACGACGCTTTCGGCCTCCAATACGCATTCAGACTCGATGGATTCGTCGGCCAGCACCTACACCTACGTACAAGGCATATCGATCCTCAGCCTTGCCCTACTCCTTTCCGGATTCCTCGGACTCGCTCAGGATTACACCTATTCTCGCTATGGACGCCCTCCCCCAGGTTCAGAGAAGAAACCCGCGGCTACCCCTACTCCGACATGGCAGGAGTCCATGTTCTACCTCCACTTCCTCGCCCTCCCCATGTTTTTTCTTCGTGCGGAATGATATCATGTCGCAGCTGGCATCCGTAAACGCCGGTCAACGCTCTTCGTTTACGCTTCCGCTCCCGCGCGCCGTACCATCGGCTCTGACGATCCCACCTCCGTTTTCCCTACCATTCTCTCTCTTTGTCGACGACTCCTCTTGATGATAAGTCCTCTCCTCGGCCCGTCGGACTACGCCGAACCACCATCGACGGCTTACCCGCCTTGGTCGTAGACATCCCACAAGCATACCTCCCCCTCCTTCTCAACACCGTCACTCAGCTCCTCTGCGTCGCTGGCGTTCACCGCCTCACGACGCGCGTCAGCGCCCTCACCGTGACGCTCGTCCTTGTCGTCCGCAAGGCCGTCAGCTTGATCATCAGTGTCTGGCTTGGGCGTGGGGCCGAGGTGGATTTAGTGTTAATGTGGACGGGCGCGGGCATGGTGCTAGCGGGGGACCATTGGGTATTCGATGGCGACTGGGCGAGCGAAAGAGAAGGAGAAAATGGAATAATATATACACTGCTGGAAATTTAGACCTCGAAATATAAGTACGACGTAGCCTTTCTTGGGCGCATTGAAGGGGTGCGCTGTACCAACGCTGTACTCGAGAAAGGGTCAGCAGAAATTTGTCATTTGTTTACGTAAACTTCAACTTGCTTGTTAAGCGGCAACTTCATCTTTGCTTCAACCTCAACTTGGAGTTGCCTATAGCAGATCTACGAACCACTACTATTACTAACGAACCGAGGTTCATGTTCCATTCACTCTGATTCATCATTTCATGTCTCGTCAGAGGTTTCACCGATGTAAGTGGTAAAAATCTGTTGCGACGTGCCAGGGCCAGGGTCTTCTTCTCTTCTCCCCATGGAACGGCAAGAGGAATTCATCAAACCCGAAATCACCCCCTTCAATCATCCCTTCTCCCCTGGCCAAGCGCCTTTACTATATGCGTTGGAAATCCGGTGTAGAAATGGTCCCCCAATTCCTGCATCTGGTGTTCTCCCTGAAATAAGGGCAATTCCGCCAGGTTCCAGGGACTCCATCGACTTGGCTCGGCAAAGTATTCAATCCCTTTTGCGGGGGTATCACCAGGGTCGTTGAAACGTATGGGACGGCCACATGAACCTGTCCCAAGACCTGCCCTCAGCCCCCGTCTTCCGAAAACTGTGGCCGATTCAGGGACCAGAAAACAACCGTACTTAAAAAGCCAAAAGTCGCTGGTGGGCTTACCACTCAACCATGAGCCCCCGGATACTCACAGGTCTCATTGCCCTCGCTTTTGCGACAATCGCAGGCTCTGGCAAGTACATCTCCCTCTATTTTTCGAATAATACCTGATACTCTTTAGTATAGCCTCGTCAATCCCCGTTTCCTACGTGGATGTTGGTATCCCGTTTACAGGAATCCATGAGACGACACGCAATATCACCTACGGATTCGTCCTCCCCCCACTGACGTCGCTGAACGCAATAGAATTTATCGGCGAAATTATCGCGCCTATTGCGAATAAATGGGCAAGTTCGATAATCCATTTTGCAACGTCCCCGCCCGTTGACATTGTCCTGTACCTTTAGGTCGGCGTAGCTCTTGGCGGTCCGGACAGCTTGATGGTGGTGGGCTGGCCGAATGAAACCGAGATTTTTTGGATCCCCGCGCTACGTAGGGTGCGTCTAATGAATTTGATGTGTTGCCCAGACTAATAATTTACATTTAGCGCTAGTCTCGATGCGCAAATGGATGCTTCTGTCAACGTTACCACCATTGGGAGCTCCGTCAACGCAACGCACTGGACGTGGATCTACCGCTGCGAGAACTGCACCGAGTGGTCTGGCGGCAGTCTTGCTTTGGATGGCACTCAGACCATGGAATGGCTCGTCGGTAAATGGGCATTTTACCCGGTGGATCTGAAGCTTACAACGGAAGCAGGACTTGAGCCCGTTCTTACCCCTGACGCCGACAATAGCACTTTGAGCGCGCATAATGCTAGTACGTTGATAGAATTCCTGTCTGCAATCACTCACAAAATTATAGCTGGATCGTGGGAGCAGAACCTGGCCGCTGCTCATAATGCCAACTACTCGAGCTTCGCCGTGAGCAGTAGCAGCAGCTGGAGCCGCAAAAGCAGTAACTTCGGCCAGTCGCAATGTGGGCCCGCGATCACGACTCACGCCGGTGATCTCTGGATCTCCGGGGTCATGAACAATCATTCGCTCTGGTACACGAGTGCAAACAACACGGACTATCTGCAACCCACGACGAGTGTCAATACCGAAACTGCGGCCGAGGGCCCCGCGCTGGCGGACTTTGCGGACGTGCTGCATCTCGTGTTCCCCGATAGTGTCAGCGGCAAGCTCGTACATCTGCAGTATAACGACACCACGGGTGCGTGGGGCCAGCGCCTGGTCCTTAATGTGACGTCGAGCGGGCCACCGGCATTGACGGTGTTCAATGGAGCGCTGGTACTCGCATACATGGACCCGTCCGATAGCAACCGTCTTTATGTCGCGGAATGGGACCCGGTTGTCGGATGGGGCCCATCCTACAACCTCGGGGGACAGAGCTGGGGGACACCAGCGCTCTACACCCTGGGCAGCCAGATATACATTCTGTTTCCGGCCAACAACAGCGGACGCAAGGTGCTGGCGATGAGCGCCACGGCGGTGAACGGCACATGGACGACGGCCACAGCACCGAACGAGAGCACGGCGTACGGGACGAGCGCGGCGACCTATGAGACCAACGCTGTGATGGCATTTCAGTCCAATAACGGCAAGGGACAGCTTTTTGCCAGCTTTTACAATGGCGCGGCGTGGCTGGGGCACGAAGACACGGGGCAGACTACCAGCCACACGCCAGCCATCGTGGTGCTAGACGGGATCGCGAATTGTGTCTTCTCGTCGCATGACGCCTCTTCCTCGGTGTTGTGGATACAGCGGCCCGTCTCGCTTTACCCACTGAATTCATGGATGGCGCATCTGAGCGGGAGCCTCCTCTTGTCGCAGCTGTCCATCCCTGGGACCCACGATAGCGCCTCCGTAACGTTCGTTCCTTTCACCGCCACGCAGGAGCTGTCGATCCCCGCGCAGCTCGACCTGGGCATACGGTTCCTCGATCTTCGATGCAAGCTCGTCTTTAACTCGCTTTTAATGTTCCATGGTGACGTACCGCTCGGCCCCACGCTCCAACAAATCTTGCTGCAGATATACAGCTGGCTCGGACACAGTTCTAGCGAAACGGTCATTGTCTCCCTCAAGCAGGAGGGCAGCGCCTTGAATTCCACCATCACGTTCGATACTGCTGTGTTGCAGCTCATTCAGCCGCAGAGTCAATTCTGGAACACCAGTGGTACGATTCCCCAGCTGCAGGACATTCGCGGGAAGATCCAGCTGATATCTCGGTATGGCGGCGCGAGCATCGGGATTAACGCGACGAATTGGCCAGACAACGTCCCGGGCTTCACCACCCCCTTGCCAAATGGTGCGCTGGCGATCGAGGATTACTACGACTACGACGGCGTCATCGGGCTTGACGTCGTTGTCACCAACAAGACAGGCTATGTGCTGAATGCACTGGCGGCTGCACAGGCCGATACGTCGATCAGCAACTGGTACATCTCCTTCTCCACCGCGTCCAACACGCCGTTCAACTTCCCGGAAACACTCGCGGTCGGCGGGACCGCGTATACTATCCTGGGCTTTCCCTTTGTAACCGGTATCAATCGGCGCATCCTCACGTATCTAAACTCGTTGTTGATCTCCCCGGCCCCGTACCCCAAAGTTGGCACGGTGCTCATGGATTTTCCGGACACTCCCGACGGCGGGGGACTCATTGAGGCTATCGTGTCGCTCAATGGATGATGGGAGAGGTGGCCCTTTTGAATGTAGTCGTTTTTCACCGTCCTGTTGTAACTTCGGCGTCCGCGCCATTCTACTCGATACCCGAATTATCATTTATGACCGAATTGTAGATGACTGGCGCCATCTGCTTGAGAAAATGTTTCCAGTGTTCCAACAATACGCCCTGTGAAATTCACAGTGGTCCAGTTCATGTCGTCGAGAGGCTCTGAGTTGTTCGAAACGTACAGGAGGTTGACAGGAGGTGCCCGGGGATTCAGGCTGGTTGGGGACGATACCATTGCATGTGTTTGCTAGGAGTTGGTGTAGTGAGAGAGCAAGATACAGAAAGCAGACATAGTTTGGGGCAATGGGGCCGAATGCGAATCAAAATGGATTTTACTTCAAGTTAGCCGGCGCGACAATGTGGACACATGTTTACGCGCCGCTCGGTTTGTTTACTCGGCGTTTCTCTCTGCAACCACCACCACCGCCTCAAGGCCTTACCCCACCACAACTCACCAACCATGTCTGGACGCGGAAAAGGTGGAAAGGTGAGCGCACCCGACTACTCGCCCATCTTCTGGCTAACGAATACTTCTCCAGGGCCTCGGCAAAGGTGGCGCCAAGCGCCACCGCAAGATTCTCCGTGACAACATCCAGGGTCTGTCCACCCATAGCGCCAAGGCTCGCGTCCCTTATCTCGCGCGTTCTAGGCATCACGAAGCCCGCCATCCGCCGTCTCGCCCGCCGTGGAGGCGTGAAGCGTATCTCCGGCCTCATCTACGAAGAGACCCGCGGTGTCCTCAAGATCTTCCTCGAGAACGTCATCCGCGACTCCGTCACCTACACCGAGCACGCTAAGCGGTACGTTTCCCTTCTCACCAACGCCTTCGACTCAACCTCATGTCCATAAAGCAAAACCGTTACCGCCCTCGACGTCGTCTACGCCCTCAAGCGCTCTGGCCGCACGCTGTACGGTTTCGGGGCCTAATCGCTGCGTGAGTCATGTCGACTGCTGGGTGTCTCGGCATGTCCTCATTGGCTCTGCGCACAGACCATCATCCGCGATAATTTTTTTTTTCTATTCTCTCGTCTTGTACTCTTGTAACGTCGTCTCATGCCCTCCTACGTGTACGGTGTATGATATAATGCATTGTTCTGTGCACATCCCACGGGTCCGCACCGTCGACGTGTACGACCTTTCTCCCTTTCTTCCTTTGAATTTGTTTGCTCGAACGGGCCTGAATTTGGGCCTCAGGTACACGCGTTTACAAGTGCGATCCTGTATCACTGTTGATGATTGGGCGCAGAAAGACGACTGAAATTTCAGTTATTTTCGGAAGCCCAAACCAAACATCGCGCCTTGCTCTCATCTACCATCTAACGGTGCCGGGCTCTATGCCCTTTCGGCCTTCACGGTCCCTTGCGTATGCAAAAAAGCCGTCCTCCGCCGTCTGGCTAAACCGCCAGGCGCGCGATCCCTATGTCAAGCTCCGCTCCTCTCCCGATGCGACCGCCGCAATTGCCGGCACCTCGTACCGCTCGCGCTCGGCCTTCAAGCTGCTCGAGATGGACGAAAAGTACCGATTTCTCGAGCACCGGGACGTGCAGGTCGTACTCGATCTCGGTGCGGCGCCCGGCGGCTGGAGCCAGGTCGTCGCGCAAAAATTGGGCTGGGACAAGCCGCCGCCGCCGCGCGTGAAGGAGATGTCGACGGCGTATCCGCAGAACGGAGACGGCTGGAGTACGCCAACGCCGTCGTCTTCGAGCCGACAGCAGCGTCCACCGCAGCGTCCACGAGACTCGCTCGATCCCGATGCCGACGCTGATCCCTTGAACATCTCTGACCTCGAGGCGGGGACGGGGCGGGGGACCATCATCGCTGTCGACCTGCTGCGCATGACACCCATCCCCGGCGTGCAGGCGCTCGAGGCGGACTTCCTCGCCGCGGACTCGGAAGCGCTCATCCGCGCGCTCATTGCGCACCGGCGCGGCCCCGACGGCAGGGCGGACGTCATCCTCTGCGACATGGCGTCCAACTCCACCGGCAACGCGTTCCACGACATCGAGTCGAGCCTCGCGATCTGCGCGTCCGTGTTCGAGTTTAGCAGGCGGCACATGCGCGCGGCGCAGAGCGTGCGGCGGGAGATGGGCGGTGTCCTGCTGTGAGTGATACGATACATACATTCCTTATAGGTCTGAACGATTGCAGGATCAAGCACTTCGTCCACCCGCTCCTGCACATGTTCCGCAAGGAGCATCTGGAGCCCAATTTCAATGACGTGCGGTTCCTCAAGCCCAACGCGAGTCGGACGGAATCGAGGGAAGGGTACTTTTTGTGCCGTGGCTGGAAGGGCTAGCGAGGGTTGGGACAGGCCCAATCATTCGTCCGACGAGCGACTGCGGCGGGCACATGCCACAAGGGCAATGAACGCGACTGGCCGCATGTTAATACGGGAGAGCGGAGCTACGGCACGCACGAATCGCCTTCGCCCCAGAGCGCGAATAGCAATATCAGACTGGCGACGCTCAGATATTACATAAAGTATGAATGAGCTTGGATACCAAAAATCCATCGGTAACTGAATGGCTGAGCGGAGGCGGATGGGTGCTGTGCGAGAGTAATAACAGGCGCACAAATAAGAGTGAGGCGACATAAAATAGCATAGGCATGTTTGGTTCATACTCTAGTACAAGACAAATGTAGTGATATACAATGGACGTTGGAACCGTAAAAGAATAGAGACAATAGCGTGGCCTGGGCGCGGAAGGATCAGTGAGCGGGACAGCAGGCAGAGGGAGGGAGACGCACGGATCATGCGCCGAAACCGTAGAGCGTGCGGCCGGAGCGCTTGAGGGCGTAGACGACGTCGAGAGCAGTAACGGTTTTGCTAAGAAGAGGATTATCAGACGAGCGTACAAGGAAAAGGCGGGAAGCGACGCACCGCTTAGCGTGCTCAGTGTAGGTGACGGAGTCGCGGATGACGTTCTCGAGGAAAATCTTGAGGACGCCGCGCGTCTCCTCGTAAATGAGGCCAGAGATACGCTTCACACCGCCACGGCGGGCGAGACGGCGGATGGCGGGCTTGGTGATACCTGGGGCCAGCGAGGTCAGTAGTAGCACGGCGAGTTGCGTGGGAGAGGCGGGACGCACCCTGGATGTTGTCGCGAAGAATCTTGCGGTGGCGCTTGGCGCCGCCCTTGCCGAGGCCCTGGACACCGACGGTGGTGAGCATGCCACGAACTTGAACGTACAGAAAGGAGGATAAGCACCTTTCCACCTTTGCCGCGTCCAGACATGTCGTTAAAGTGTTGAAGAGTGGTGGGGGTTGGTGAGTTTGCTGGTGGGAGCCGGTGGTGGTCGTGGTTGAAGAGAGAGAGACGGTCAACAAACAACGCGCTTTTATCCCCAACGTTGATGTTTGCTCTTGTTGACGCGTCACTAACTCCATTTAGCTTGAACTCGCTTGGCTCAGACGCGATATTTCAACCAAGACGCATTTCAATAAACTACGTATTACTACTTGACTAGGGTATCTAATAATCTATCAGATTCAAACTGGAGAAAAAACGATCAGTACGGTCAAGAAACATAACGCCAAACTCACTAGTGATAGTATTGAAGCTGCATCCCAAGCAGACGCATCTCGTGTCAGACGGGTCTTCGAAAAGGCCGTGGAAAACAGCCAGATCCTCGTCGGAGCCGCTGGAGCACACCTGCGCCTGGAAAGTCTGCAATTTTGCGCGTCCGGGTCCGGCGGTGCGTGCGCGCGCGATGGGGAGGATCTCCGCGACACTGCGTAGGGTGGTGTCCAAACACAGATGGATGAGGGACGGGCAGAGCCAGCCCCCGATGACGGGGCCCGCGCCGTCGGGGGACGCCAGCGCCTTGAAGAGATCAGTCTCCACAGACGACTCGGGTGAGGTGGGGTCCGCGATCTCGTCGTCGTGGGAGATGGTGAGGCGGAGGAGGGCAGGTAGCCGGGCGAGCCAGCCGATCAAGAAGGGGATGTCCTTCTCGGAGAGGGAGTGGGACAGTTCGAGGCTTTGTAAGTTGGAGGGAAGGAAACCCGGCTGGCTCCACTGAGAAAATACGGACCCCATCTGGCCCGTGCAGTTGCGGATACTGAGCGTCCGCAATCCAGGCGCTCGAGTGTTCAAAAGAAGCGACGTGATATCCCGAATGTTGTGAAGCTCGAGATTGGTGAGATTCGAAAGGCGGACTGTTACGTTGGAGGCGGAGAATGGGAGGAATCCCAAGCTCCGGAGATGGAGCGTGTGGACGCCGGGGATGAGGGAAAGATAACGCTGAATTGTGGAAGTGGGGATACCGACAAGACGGCTGATTTCAAAGAACGTGATGCGGGGATTGAGGAACCTCGTCACCCATTCTTCCGGGAGTGCCTCCGCAGTGAACGAATGCAAATTGGGCTGCTTGTAAACCCCGTCCGATTCGAAGAACTTGTCGGCGTCAGTTGGGTCGATCCCAGACGTAGCATGGTATCGGACAGACAAGACCTCCACCCGCCACATATCCACCCACCGGGTCAGCAAAAGCAGACTCGTCGGCATCTCCACCCGGACCCAATTGTGGGCGAGGTACGTGAGACTATCCATGAAGCGCCGGGTGTGTTTATCGCTGGGGCGATTTTGTGGCCCTTTGCGAAGAAAGCTGATTCTGAGATCCGTCGCCTTCGCCTTGGCGAGCTGCTGGGTAAGCAGAGGGATGGAGCTCTGCTTCCCGACAATGATGATACCCCATAGGCTCGGGGTCGACACCACGACATGGTAGCACGTCGAGGAGACGAGGCATACCGGGGGCAGGAATCCGATTCCCCACGTTTCAATGGCGATCTCTAATACGCGGGCGAAAATTTCTGGAGGAAGTGTGTCGAGCATGGCAGTTTGTTAACTTTGAAAGACCTGAGAGTTGTACAGTTCGGGATCCTCTTGCGTGCAGATTTATTGTCCAGGAGCTGTGACAGGTGCGGTGCCGCGCGGCACAGAGGAGGTCTCGTACCTCGCTTGTTGTTGGCATTTACCTGTAATTGAGCTCGCATAAACGATGAGCCGTCTGATTCACGGTAGTGGCGGAAGCGATCATAGCCAGTATTCAAGTCCATCTTAAGTCCATCCCAGTGGTGGCGACCAAGTAACAACAGTCCAAAGGAGTCACGAAGACAGACAGTGCGAGTCAAGGTGAGAGGCCAAAACGGATCAGTGAAGCGGACGCCATTGCAACCGAATCCAAACAGCTGCAACTCCTTCCCAAATGAGTCACCGATTCACAACTTTTCACTCTTCCATCTACGCGCAATCTACACGCGTCCAGCGCTCAAAACCCCGCAGTCATGGCCGACGAAAAATACGAGCTCATCACCCGGAGGCTTCAGGAGACTCTCGGTGGCGATATAATTAAAGCCGTTTTAGCGGAAGGCAGATCGCCCAAAGGCTACTGGGGCGCGTATACATGATCTTGCCGATCTCATGCAGTATCTGAGGGTTTTTCTCCAGGAACCGCCACCACCGGAAGACGTGAGCCCGATATCTTGCTGGAATGCATATTGAAACCGGAAAACCAGCGCATATCGGGTACTTTGTGCCTTTGACTAAAATCGCCGACTTTCTGCAAGCGGACGTAGAGGTACGTCGTCAATATCGATGAACATGAATTCAACTAATCCTCACCAGATGACCATTTTCCTCGCAGGTCGGTTGCTCGCGTGAAAAATCACAAAACTCTTGTTAACCGCTCTGTCAGACATACATGCCTTTCTCGACAATCTAAAGGCACCTCTTGAGCTGGTTGAACAGCGCATGAAATACTACAAGCTCATTCTTCTGTCCGTGTTCAAGTCGCTCGGCATCCCGACTTCGAAATTAAAATTTGCGCTGGGATCCGACCACCAACTTACGAAGGAATTCAACATGGACAACTACCGGTTATGCTCAATCGTGACAGAACACGACGCGAAGAAGGCCGGCGCGGAGGTCGTGAAGCAAGTGGACAGCGCGCTGCTCAGCGGCCTACTCTACCCCGGCCTCCAAGCCCTCGACGAGCAGTACCTCGGGGTGGATTTCCAGTTCGGCGGTGTAGATCAGGTGTGCATCCTCTTTCCCCGGATTGGCATCACGCGCTGACAAGCAACCCAGCGGAAAATCTTCACCTTCGCCGAACTCTACCTCCCCCGCTTGGGCTACGCCAAGCGAGCGCACCTGATGAACGCGATGGTCCCCGGTCTGGCAGGGGGCAAGATGTCTTCCTCCGACCCCAACTCCAAAATCGACTTCCTCGACGCGCCGGAGGTCGTACGCAAGAAGATCAAGGCCGCTTTCTGCGAGGAAGGCAATGTCGCGGAGAACGGGATCCTCGCGTTCGTCGAGGCCGTGCTCATCCCCATCAGTCAGCTGCGCCTGGAAAATGCGAGACAGGGTGGCTCGATCCTCGAGACCACTTGTAGTGACCTCAAGCCATTCGCGACGGACGACGCGCCGGAGGGGACGGTCTTCACGATCGAGCGAGACGCCAAGTTCGGGGGGTCGACGCACTACGCCTCGTTTGAGGACTTACGAAACGACTTCGCGGAGAAGAAACTGCACCCCAAGGATCTCAAGACAGCCGTCGCCAACGCGATTAACAGGCTGCTGGACCCCATCCGCAAAACATTCGAAGAAGACGAGGAAGCTCAGAGGATAGAAAAGCTGGCGTATCCCGACCCCAACGCGAAAGACAAGAAACAAAAGAAGGTGCGCGCCGCTGCTGTCCCATCTCTGCGTCACTCATCATCATTTGTAGCCCAAAGTGTACCATCCCCCTCCGCCGGGTAGAGGCAGGAATGCTGCTGCCGCGCCGGACACAGCCGTTGCGCACGCTGTTGAAGAGGAGGCCAAGCAACACGCACCGCCAGCATAGCAATTCCTGATTGTCTTGTGGAGACTGTACGCGTACAACCAGGTTGTAGCTAGACCCTGGAAATCTGTGATGGGGGCATTACGATATAGATGTACAATACTATGGTCTACTCCACACCGAGAGATGATCTATCTCAGGGAGACTTGGGAGGGCTTCTCCGTTTGCTCCCACCGGTGCTGTCGCGACTGCTCCGTGTCTCGATGCGCACATATTCACTGTCGTCCCCCATCGACTGTCCGTCTTTCGAGACGCCCGCGTACGCCTCGCCGAGTATCTGCATGGCGACAGCGCGCAGATTGGCCTTGTCGCGGCTGATCGCAGGATCCTCCAGGACACGCTCGCACGTCTCCCGCAGGACCGACTCGATCTCGAGTTTCGCTCCCTATAAGGAATGAACTAAATGAGCGTAGGGACAATCAAATTGCGAGGAAGGCGTTACCTTGAACAACGCCTGTAATCCCTTCTCGGCCGCTTGTTCCTCGAGCTTCTTTTTGTCCTCAGGACTCAGATTGCCCGCCCGCTCCGCCGCTTGGATCTGGTCAAACACAGACTTGAGCTCAATTGCAGACCGCAGCGTCGATACCCTGTTCTTGCATTTAAGAAAGCACATGACAAGACAAGGGGACGACGTACGTCTCGCTGAAGACATGGTACTTGCCCTGGACGTTGTGCAGCCATCCACCGACCCCGAGGAAGGTCTGATTTGTTGCAAGGTGATGCTTGGCTTTAGAGACGTACACAAAGCCAATGGCCTGCAGGAGCTCGACGCCGTACGATTCTTGCTTGAGTTGCCTAGCCGAGTAAAATGAGTGGGAGGGGGAGCAAGCTTGGAATGGACGCACTCCGCCTCTAAAGCGCATATTGTCCGCCAGCTCGACGTTACATCCGGATCGTTGGGGCCCGTCGCCGACTCGGTGAATATGCTCAACTTGCGATCGAGGTTCTCTACGAGCTTTTGGATTCTTTCTTCCCGCACCTTGGCCTTCTCCTCTCTCTTCGCCCTATCCTTGGCCTCTTTGGCCGCCCTCTCCTCCTCGCTCAGGACGGGTCGGCCTTTGGCGTCGAGGATGCGCGTGCCGGCTTTCTCTTGCTCCTCCTGCTCGGCCTCGTCCGCTTCTTGCAGCGCCGCCTTCATATCGCGCGCAAGGCTGATGTTACCGATTATCGGCGTGAATCTATCACCTCCAAATATCGCGCCGAAAACCTCCTCCGGGTCGACGAACCCGCCCTCTGGCGCGCTCTCCTTCGGCCCATACTCATTGTACTTCTTCCGAAGCGCGGGGTCCGAGAGGGTTTGGTAGGCGATCGCAATCTCTTTGAACCGCTCCTCCGCATGTGGGTCGTCGGGGTTTTTATCGGGGTGGTGCTTGATTGCCATCCGGCCTGCGCGTTGAATAAATTAGCATTGAAGGAAATAAAGAGAAAATGGTAGATTACGACGCACGGTACGCTTTCTTGATCTCATCGGTTGTCGCCGCAGGTGTTATGCCCAAAATGTCGTAGTACCCAGTCTCTAGCGGCCGTTCCTGTGTGCCGAACTTGCGCCCCTTCCTCGCGGGCGGTGGTTGCCCGGCGTTGGACTGGCCCGCGTTTGATGACGACGCCCCGTTCGAGGAAGAGGAGGGTATCTGCGTCGCGTAGAAGGCATGCGAGATGATGTTATCGCACGAAAAACACCGGATCCGTAGCAGTGCGCCAGGTCGCGGGTGAGGTGTAGGTACCGGGAATTCTAGAGCTGCCTTACACTTGGGGCACCCCGAGATTATTGCGATGTGTGGAATTATCGGGCGCGAGGGGAGAATCGGGGAGGAGGACGAACTCATGGTGGAAGCACGCAAGCACAAATGCGGTGTTAGTAGACGCCGCCGCGTCAAGCCGAGTCTTTGCGTAGCCCAAAAATTATTCCTGAGTAGATACCCTCGCACCATCCGCTGTTTTTGAGTTGGGGGGCGGGTAACCCGCGGGAGCAGAAAGCGAAGAAAAAGTTTCCAGTTATGTATTTGTTCTGTTACATACGCCTTATACGCCTACTTTGTACAATTTTTTTATACCCTCCCATTCAGTGTATGGCTCAAAGACTCGTATACAGCGCGGTTCCGAAACATTCCAATGGGACATGGAGTAAGGACCCCCAGGCAGATAACAATATTCCTGCACCAAAGAAAATGAATTACCATCTTAAATACGATTTCGGTGCCACCTACGTCGAAAGCACATGCGGGGCGGCATGTTATCCATGCGGACCAACCAAGCCAGCCCATAAGTCGGTCCACCTCAGACTTCCACTTGGGCACCAAGTAGCCTGGAATTGACGTGGAACTGCGGAGCTCGACGACACCCTCTGCCCATATCCCAACGAGACTACGACAGATCTCTCGAGTGGTTTCTCGTACGGAGTTCAGCAACAAGTTCTCTGACACAGTGAACGTGCTTTCCAAGGACTTGACGAACAATGTGTGGGTTTCTGCGCACAACCGAAATACCGGGGCCGCCCAAGCGTTACCAGATTCATGAGGGAGCGGGATGGCGGAAGATAATCGGTAAGGCATCAGCACCGTAAGGATCAGCCGAAACGCGTGTTGGGCGGCAACGGCTTCGTCGGTGGCGTTGAGAGTGCTCTGAAGCACCTCAAGTCGCATCGAATAGCGATCTCGTATGGTTTGGAACAGCGTGTGCCAATCAATACCGCTTTTCGAAGGAAAGTGGGGTATTGTCCGCACACGAGCGATGACTGCTTCGATGTCGCGTTGATCGATTCCGAAGACGCGGTGTGCGCGGCGGTCCTGCCCGACTCGATGAGATATGAGACTTGGGACCAGTGCCACATCGTATAACGAGATGAGATGCGCAAGGTCGAGCTGAATACGCGTCTCGCCGGGGTATCGATCGTGCCATCCGCCCGAGTGGATGAGGGAGTAGATGCAATGTGGATCACAAACCTCATCTTGTAGCCTAGAAAGAGTCGTGATTTTTACGCCGTCACTAAAGTTGCAGAGCATGATCTCGCTACATTACATTGAATAAGCAAGGGGTAGAGAAGCGAGGAAGAACTTACAAGTTTAGCTGCATCCTGTGCGGCGCGTGTGTAACTGAGAAAACAATAAATTTAAACAACCTATGTATTTACCTTAAGAACGCGTCGATTCCGAGCGTGTGTCCAAACTCGCACAGCCTGTGCAAACGTTCGTACTCCCACTCTATGGTCCCACGCTCCGGTAGCACCGCACCTGAGTACTGATATGAGTCCTGAATGGTCGTATGTGAAACGCGAGAGGATACCCCAAATGAGTAGATCTTGCGTGTCCATAGGTCCGTCTGGCATCTTGATCGCACTACTTCCGTCGAAATATAGCACGCGCAGTGGGCGCGTCGCCACCAGAGTGTGAATCCAGCAGGAATCGTCTGCACAGAACATGCGCGCAAATTCAGAATCAGGTGCAACCCATTCCGATGTAGTTGGCGTCACTGAGTCGTGCCGTCCGTGATACAAAAGCGTGCCGATAGGAATTGTGCCAGGGACGATGGTGTGGCCTTTCGGGCTAGAATCACACCAGAATTCAGAGGCTAGGGCAGTAGCACCTACCACTATGGTATCTTGTGTTCGGCCAGTGTTGCAGCAGGGAACTCACAGTGTCAAACACAAGATGGCCAGTTGAATTAGGGTTTGGCAACGTATTCAGATTCCATTCTTCCCCAGGTTTCGAGAGTGGGAACTGGTGAATGCCGCTGGTGTAGATAGGACGCAACAGAATGGGGAGCCAGAACAAGAACGAGAACAAAGCCATGACAACCAAACTCAAACCAAACTCGACAAGTGATCTTGACTCTAGACATACGAGCTTTGCGTTTTTCTTACCGCGGGTCTTGCCAACCTACTTCCAGCAATGCTACGTTGCTCACTCGGCTCGGACAAGGCCCTTCGGGTGGCACCAGATCCACGTTTTCTCAAATGAATTCGGCTAAGCGGGCTCTGCCCTGTTGTTATGTGCAGATCTCGAGTTGACGAGGATGGCAGGCAAGATGGCAGGTAGACGAAAAGCGAAGGTTTCCTCGTTTAGCTTTCAGTCGCGAGCTCGCAAGTAACTTTATTCAGGAACAACTCAAGAAAGGCGGAACATTTATTTTCTTCTTCTTCCACGTATTCAACTTGGATCCTATATGGTTGTCTGGGTTATCAATGGGCTACTACCTTTCTTTTCATCGAGGCTGGTCACACTCCGTACTTTTCCGTGCTCCTATTGACCCCTGTCATCGAACCCAGCCCCGGCGCTGTTTCTGATCTGCCAAACATCATTGCTTCTTTCCCAATCTTTCCACGCATGAGGAGGCTTCCTCGTCTCTAAACACTGTTTGAGACTGGTCCTTGTATTTGTTCACGTCCAACATGCAAAACTGAAACGAACATCACGCGATAAGTACACCGTCCCGGCCTTGGTCCCGGCGCTCGCGGACCTTTCCGACGGGTTCTCACTGTGACTTTTCAACTTTTGATACGCTAAGCGCTGCCAGGATGGGAACCCGCAGGAGGCAAATTGAAATAACTTAAGTAGGAGCTTCAGAGTCCACAGACCGTGAGTCAGACGGAACATCTCCGCAGGTACGTATGGATGGGCAATCTGAGCCTCGGTCGCAGACTGATTATTCCCGTTGCGCAGAAGATCTTAAAGGTCTCTTTCCAGTTCATTCCCAGAAATCATAATCATACAGCGGACCCACGGATCAATATGATTCCGTGATGGGCTTTGAAGCAACTTGACAAGCGCCCACGATACGGTGGCGATGACCCTACCTTGATATGCGTGATTGTTGTAGAGCGCCAGACCGAGTGCTGCCTAGGCGCCCAAAAAGTCTGTCTCTCTCGAGTCGTCCGAGGTGTTATAATATTGCAAGAACAATCTCCGATGGCCGCCCTTGATAGGTATAGGTGATTGTCGCCCAACAACCGCTGTCACTCTGTACTAATGTTGATCTCAACCATCAACCCCTCATCACTTCAAGTGGATCAAGATGGCATCATCAGTTGTGGGCTTCGGCTTATCTCTCTCTGCTTAAAGGAGCGACGTATCCCGGAGTGTATTTCGTTTCTTTTCTTTCTTTCTTTCTTCTCCCTCCCCTACCCCTCGCCCTTCCCCCCGCCGTCGAAGACGCCCGCCTGGTGTGAGTAATCTTCCATGGTGTCCATTAAGGCTCTGACTTCATCCCCTCCAGACCTCGCGACTCTTCACGGCTTCATTAAACCCGCCATTTTACTTCTTTAAACTAAACCTCTTCGTTCAACCTCTAATTCAACTTTCGACTTGAAATGTCTTTCAACCACGCTACCCCTCCTTCTCCCACATCATCTGCCTCGTCTGGGTCTACGGGCCCCCGCACTCCTGGCTCTGCTTCGCCGACCGCCATGTACCCGCCGCACCTTTCTCTGCCTGTTCTTCCTGACCTCGATGGCCGTCTATCCAACCTGGACAGCTACGACGACAACAGCGCCGGCGGTGTGAAGCGTACCTTGAAAATGAAGCAGCGTGCCAACACGGCGGAGCGTCGCGCATCCCACAACGCCGTTGAGAGACAGCGACGTGAGGCGCTCAATGCGCGGTTCCTCGTATGTTTCACGTTGAATACCCTGTTATATCCGATCTGAGACGAATATAGGATCTGGCTGCCGTCCTTCCCAACCTGGCCCAAGTCCGGCGGCCATCAAAATCGAGCATCGTCAACTCGTCGATTGCCCACGTTCATGCGTCTCGCCGCCACAGGATCCTCGCAGCGCAGCAGCTCCGTCTGCTCGCGAACGAGTGTGATTCTCTTCGCAGAGAGGCGAATGAATGGCGTGCGCGCGCTGGGGTGATGCGCCTCGACACGCCGTCGAGAGGGGACTCGTTCTCGACGGTGATGGGCGAGGAGTTGCACTACGAGGTTGCGGACCTCCAGGGTGTATGCGAAGAGGAGGAGGACGACTACGTCGTCAGCGCTGTGCCGGGATACCGGATGGAGGACGAGATGATGAGACTGCAAATGCTGCAGGCTCAACAGCAGTCCCCATTCGCGCACAACGTTCCCCCCATGGCGCCTCCCCGCTCGGCGCCACACGCCTCTCGCGTGCACGGCTTTGTGGACCCTTACGCATACGGCGTCCCAGCCGTGCGCCCGCAATCCCTTCGCTCGCCCATGATCGCCTCTCCCACCTTGTACGACAACTACGACCAACAACTGCAAGTTCAGCAGTTGATGATGCAACAGCAGGCCGACGAGAAGTGGGCCTACGCGCAGCAGATGATGCAAGCGCAGGGAGAACTCGAAGCACAGCAGATCCTGCCGCAGGACCGGAGCCTGCAGGGATCGGGTGTTTGGTAATTCTCTCTGCGCGCTTTCCGGGACTTGGACTCTGGGACCTTTGTTTCGTTCTTTGTTTTTTTTTACTGTCACTCACTAGCATTCGGATACTGTAGCCTCTATATAATTGGACACGCGTAGCTTACACACCTTATATCTAATTCTTACTTAATAACACCTGAACTGACGAAAACTTGTGCAATGTGAAGGTACTTAGTGTACCAACTAAATGTAACGCGACTTCGACTCGCTCCAATACGAGACCCACTAAAACAAACAACTTTAGATGTGCGAGAATTTGTTAAATGAGGTAGTCCACTGCAAGTACTAGTACAGTAATAACGAAAGTACATTAAAGAAAGCGAAGTACGGAATGATACATGCCGCTCTTACAAGTGTCCACTTCATGTCTTCGCCGCCGCCGTGTGCTTGAGTATCCGGGGCGGCACAACCTGCCCATAGAAATGCGACATGATGGCCTCGGTGTGAGTGATCGTGAGATTGAATAGCGGATGGGTCGCGTTCTGCGATGCGAGACGGTAAGATATCAAAAGGCAACACAAAAATAAGTCAACGGACCACACGATTCTGCGATCCGCCGACGATGGTTTCCGTGCCCTCCTCCTCGGTGTAGCTGAGCGCGTCCGTAAAGATGCGCTTCCGGAGTTCGTCTTCCTTCGCACCGGCTGCTCTATCGCCGTCATCGACAGTGGCTGGGGTATATTTCAGACGAGTAACATTCAATCGAGGAGGGGTTCATACCTGTCCAACAATCGAGCAGCTCGTTTCGTCTGGCAGGGGACGGGTATACTTTGTGTTGGGCAGACGACAGGCCAGCTATACAATATAACGTATGATACGAATCTGCGTGTCTGTAAATGGAAAGTCAAGGGGCATCTATCAGAGGAAAACATGGAACGTACTTCGGAGGTTTGTCCCGCAGTCCGCCAGCGGGATGTTGACCAGCGTACAGGATGTATTCTTGGAGAGCCTTGCGATTCAGCAGGGAATCTATCGAGGTACGTCTGAGCCTCGCGCGACATCCGCATCGGGTAGAAAACATACCTTCGACATCGCCCCAGTCGCCTTCCTCTGCCGGCGCCTCCTGCTTCTCCGTCGAGGCACCCACGGCAACAGCGGGGTTGACTCCTATCGATTCCAGTAGCCCAAACGCGCCACCGACCCACCACGAGTAGCAGCCGTCCACGAGCTTGTTAGTGCGACCTTTGAAGCCGCCTAGCTCGATGGGTGCGCCTTGCATCTGCACAAGCCACCGCACAAGAGACTTCTTGTTGATCTTGGGCTGCGAGGGAGACGACGTCGAAGGGAGGAAGGGCTGCAGCATCACCCACGACGCGAGGGCGCAGAAAGTGTAACCGCCATGCGCCTCACCAAGCGGCGGACGCGGGCTGCTCAGGAGGACAGGTGGGGCGTCGGGATCGGAAGACGGGGCATAATATGGCTGCGAAGCGGAAGAGAAGCCGCCTTCGTACGTCTGGCACGAGGCTACGAAGCCGGCGGTGCCTTCGACAAGTTCGGGGGTGATGATGTCGAGAAGCGTCGCAGTAACCAGAAGACAATAAATGCCGCTGAAATTTCCTTGAGCCATCGTAGCATGCACTACTCAAAGAGAACACACCGAACGTCGACCTCGGAATGGTGCGCGACCAAAAACGACCCATCCGGTTGTTTCAGCGACATGAAAAACTTGTACAACTTGGTCCTTTCCGTGAATTAGACGGGAGTCCCTCCAAAGCAGCAATACTCACCGGTCAATCTCATCCCATCCGCCGCCTGGGCCAGGTTTCCCCGCAATAGCCAATGCGCATACCGCCGCGTACGTGGGAAGGAGGTGCGCCGCTTGCTTCGGGCCACCGCCAAAGCCACCGTCGGGGTGTTGCGAGGCCATTATGGTGTCAATCGCTCTAATGAGGCAAGATCGGCAGTTGTCCCCAACAATGAAGCAAAAGGGCTCACTTCTGCTTGTTCCCTGGATCCAAGCCGACCTGCAAGACGCTGAAAGCTTGCAGCGTCCAGTACATCAGCCATGGCTGGCTGGCGTCCTGGCTGGTGTATCGTTGGGGGAATCCCTGTACGAGATTACGGATAAGAAACTGCATGTGCGCATTCTTCTCGAGAGTGGGGGTGCTATCTGCCGCTGGAAAATGTTCAAGTAGAACTTTCTCTGTCTCAGCCTGGGTGCTGGATGTGGGGGTCGGGAATGCGTCTGTTGGTACTGGCCGCATCTTGGAAGCCATGGGGGGTGTGAGACGGGTTGAAGTGGGATTTGAGAACAATAGCCATGATGTGAAGATCGATCAAGTAAATAAAGCAGCCTGTTTGACTTTTTTTTCGTTTATCTGGACACAAGACGACAGCCCCAAGACACGACTAAATGAATTTGGATGGAAACTGAGCAATTCAAGGACATGGGGGATAACGCAGGAACGCAGAACTGTCAGCGTATACGATTGCAATTGGTCCGAATTGAACTTGGAATGATCTGATTCAAATCTGCTCAATTCGAACCATGCACAGTTGCAAGAGCGTGCGCCGAGGTTGAATCAGCTCGAGATAGTACGCTTTGACCTGCAACTGCCCCCGCTTAGATTTGCTTAAAGAATTACGGGGATGAGCGTGTTGGCCGCGGTGCGGCATGGGCCGCATACCAAGGCAGGCCAAGGCCTTCTCCACAACTTTTCTCACAACCACCATGCATCGGCTGGGTCGCATTATATTTCTCCTAATACCTGTTCTACTGGCTGCATCTCAGGAGGCCCCTGGAGCTGCAACCACCGCCCCGTCCACCGAAACTGCTGCCCCCTCTACACAAACTGTCGTCGAGGTTCCTATATCTCAGTACCCGTTCTCTGCATTCCCTCTTCCATCGCCGACGTCTGTGGCTGGTTTATTTCCTCTCACCGATCCCAGGAACCCTCCTCCGGTTGGCTCGTCGCTCTTGCCAAATTTTATTCAAGCATGGGCTGGCGCGTACCAGGAAGCGAAAAACAAGGCAAGTTTGGACACAACCCTGTGCCGAATCTCGCGTTTCGTGCGCGGACGTGGTCGAATCCGGCTTCTCTCCATGCCCGAGTTTATTTAGTAAAAGGAGGGTCGAGGTTCCATCCTCGTTTCACTGCCGCTTGCACGATTTCTGAAGGCAGCAGGCACAATCTCCCCCCTTTTCACATCTTTCACCTCAAGATGCGTATTAACATATGCAATTAGATCGCCAACTTCACTCTCGATGAGAAGGCGAGCCTTAGCACAGGTGTCGGGTGGATGAACGGGCGCTGTGTCGTAGGCTCACTGGCTTCATTCGCGGACTCTCTTGACCTCCAATAACCAGGGCAACATCGCTTCGATAGGCGAAAACGGCACGAAGTGGCCAGGCCTATGCCTCGAGGTCGGTGCAACCCCATCTTCCTTCTGCATATTTTGAGCTTATCCATCACTTAGGACTCCCCCTTGGGTGAGCCATGCGTGAGTGTTTGATGGATCTCCTCGCCGACCTAGCTCGTTAGGTATCCGGTTCGCGGACTTCGTCACCGCATTCCCCACCGGGATCAACGCCGCCGCTACGTACGTTCCTCAACTTCTGCTCGCTCCTAAATTCAATTGGCTTCACTAGATGGAATCGCAAGCTCATCCGGCGGCGCGGGCTGTTCATGGGTCGCGAGCACGTCGGCAAGGGTGTCAATGTTGCGTTGGGGCCCATGATGAACATTGGACGAAACGCGCAAGGCGGCCGCAACTGGGAGGGCTTTGGTGCGGACCCCTTTTTAGCGGGCGAGGCCGCGTACGAGACGATCCTCGGCATGCAGGAGGGTGGCGTGCAGGCGTGCGCCAAGCATTTGATCAACAAGTATGTATGGCGGCATCGGATCCCCGGCGTTTGTAGGCTGACCCGCGCACAGCGAGCAGGAGCACTTCCGCACACAGGAGAGCTCGGACGTGGACGACCGGACGCAGCATGAGATATATGCGCACCCTTTTATGCGAAGCATCATGGCGGGCGTAGCCTCGTACGTCCCTAGTTGGAATCCGGCTCCCCGCTAACTTGCCCCCAGCATCATGTGTAGCTACAGTGCGTCCCGCGTCCCGCGCAAAGCCTTAAACTAACCCTGGGCAGACCTGATCAATGGGACGTATGCGTGCGAGAACGACAAGATCATGAACGATATTATCAAGGTATATTTCAGCGTGTCCCTGTGGAGCCGAAGCTCATCTGACCTTCCAGCGCGAATTCGGCTTCCAAGGATGTGAGTCCAACCGCACAAATTACAGAAGCTCTACTCATGCCCCAGAGCAGACATCATGTCTGATTGGTCCGGTATGTTAGCGATTTGTACAAGAGGAGAGGGTCGCTGACGGTCGCCTCACGTAGCCACGCACTCGACGATATCAGCCATTACCGGCCTTGATGTAAGCATTTCCTCTCCAAAGCCGAACATGCATCCTAATGTATCTGTTAGATGACGATGCCCGGTGACATTTTCTTCCAGTCCAACACCACGGTGCGCACACGCTCCTATGTACTCGCGATCCCTTGCCTGACCACCGCATAAAGTACTTTGGCGCGAACCTTACCGCCTACGTTCAAAACGACACTATTCCCCTCGCCCGGTTGGACGACATGGGTGCGTGCTGCCTCATACACTTCTACAAGGATAACTTATGAATGGGTGATTGCCTGTAGCGACGCGCATCATTGCAGGGTGGTACTTCGTGCACCAAGACGCAGGGGACTTCCCCGCGACCAACTTTGACGCGTTCAACCCTGCGGACGAAGCAACCAACGAGCACGTCGACGTCCAGGTGCGCTACGCTGTCTCTATTGAATGCAATCATATAATTGGTGCGTGCAGGAGGACCACTACAAGGTCGTGCGCGAGATTGGTGCGGCCAGCACCATACTGCTGAAGAACACCGGTGGCGCCTTGCCGTTGACACGCCCGCGAAGTATCGTACTCGTCGGGAGCGATGTGGGCCCTTCTAAGATTGGGCCGAATGAGTTTGCGGACCAGGGCGGGATCGACGGGATCCTGGCGATGGGCTGGGGCTCGGGGTAAAACTTATGGTTTCGCATGCCCGTTCGTGCTCATAGTGTTCCTTCAGCACGGCCAATTTCACCTATCTCATCTCGGTGCGTTATTTTCACTCCATTACACTTCGAACGAACACCGATTGTGGTGATAGCCATTGGAGGCGATCCAGAGACGCGCCAGGAAGGACCGTACGAGCGTCTCGTGGATCCTAGACGACTTCGACACAGACCGGGCGGGCAACATGGCGATCGGGAGATCGGCGGCCCTCGTCTTCATCGCCTCCGATTCGGGAGAAGATTACATCACTGTCGACGGCAATGAGGGTGACCGGTGGGTAGCTCCATCGAGACTCCGCTCGACGAAAAATGACTGTGTCTTAGGAAAAATCTCACTGCGTGGAAAAACGGCGACAACCTTGTCCTGTCCGTCGCCGCCCAGAACAACAACACGATCGTCGTGGTGCACTCAGTCGGACCCCTCATCCTCGAGCCGTGGATTGACCATCCGAACGTCACCGCAGTGAGCAGACGGCGTGTCAGTATTTATCACAACTGATGCTGAATGTTTTACTGTTAGGTTCTGTGGGCAGGCGTGCCCGGCCAAGAGGCGGGCAACTCGATCACGGACGTCCTGTACGGTGACTGGAACCCCTCCGGACGCCTTCCGTACACCATCGCGAAACAGCCGTCGGACTACCCGGCGCAGCTCGTTCTCGGCGGGCAGCCGACGGACATCATTAGCATCCCGTACACGGAGGGGTACGGCAGTTGCTGATATAATCATTTGGCCCAAGCATTGACGGTTCTGTAGGCTTAACGTTGACTACCGCCATTTCGATAGCTTCAAAATCACCCCACGCTTCGAGTTTGGCTTTGGGCTCAGTTACACCAACTTCACTTACAGCAAGCTGCACATCGCCAAGGTGGCGCACCAGGGATCCACCGATAAAGAGCTCGAGGCGTCGTGGGCGGCTGGGAACGCGACGCCCATAGCAGAGGGTTCCTCGACAGCGTTCTGGTATGCCCGTTCTCTTTCCTAGACTGAGACATTCGTAATAAGAACGACAGGCTTCACCGACCTCTGTTTAACGTGACATTCGACGTTGAGAACACTGGCCCCGTTTGGGGAGGCGACGTGCGTACCGTCACCTAGACTATCGACTCGAGCCTGATAAATACATACGCAGATTCCTCAACTCTACTTGCACATGCCCGCCTCCGCAAGCGAGCCGCCGTCGATCCTCAAGGGCTTCACTAACGTCGAGGTCCTGCCCGGCGCAAAGACGACCGTCGGCATTACTCTCTCGCGGTACGACCTGAGCTTCTGGGACACAGTCGCTCAAGGATGGCGCACCCCGAACGGGACGATCGGGGTGACGATTGGGACGAGCTCTAGGGATGCGCGGCTGACGGGAAACATCACGATCACATAGAACGCAAATGGCATACATAGCACGGACAACGCAAAGGACGCGGACTAGCGGACTGGACATCTACATACACACCAGCTAGCACTGACTCAGGACAGCTCAGGACTGTACGCACCGGTGTAATTACGTAGAACAATATTAATTGCTGAACCTTTAGGTTTGGCTGCCCAGGAGAACATCGATTTTGCGTATCAGTTTTTGATCTGTTTGTCATGGAGAATTGGTAATCACAAGAAAAATTGAAAAGCAAGTGGGGAAAGAGAAAAATAAGCAATGAAGATGGAAAAATATTTTTCCAACCTTCCTTCTGCTTCGAATTCCTGTGTGCTAGCTCGTTTCATTCACAGAAGGCAATGCAATTCTCTTAAGTTCAATTCTGGTCTTTAGTCATTTCTGCTTGATGTTCGGGTCAGTATCCGTTGACGTGGGACTTTCGGACAACATCCGAAGTTCGGACGTTGTTCGGACGCGGAGAGTGATTGGCGAGTATTTCCGAGTCTCCAGCGACATCTTTGCTTGGTACTCTTAGTCTTGTTGGTTCTTGCTACATAACAAGTGTAGGGTGCTTCCCGGTAGACACTAACTTGGGACTGATTCAAATTTTTTTTTTCCGTACAAATGGACGCCTGGTACCCCCTGTTAAATCAACTCGGGAATATTCTGAGGAGCTAATAGGACTGTCAGGGACATCCAGAAATGTGTTCCTGGTTTGATTCATATTTTTCGGTACAAATACATGCCAGTTTTACAGACCTATCAGAGCAACCATACATCAAACAAACAGAACCTCAGGGCCTCCCACTGTGATAATCCCCATTGAATCAGCCCAGGAATATCCAGGGGAGTTTATAGGATGGTTATTGATATCCAGAAATGTGTTCATTGTTCAGATAATTTTTTTCAGTACCAATGCACACCAGTTTTGCAGATCTATCAGAGCAACTAAACATCAAGCAAACAGAATCTCGGGGACTCCCACTCTGGTACCCCATGTTCAATCAACCTAGGAATATTTAGGGGAACTAATATGATTCTCATTAATGTCCAGAAATATCTTCCTGGTTCAGAAAAAAATACACAGCAGGATATATGTATCATGTTTACTGGCGTGAGCCTCAATTTTGTTTGGAACTCTTCACCGGAGCTTGGTGCATCTAAGTTTTGAAGAGGCGAGCAGACAGTGCACTGGCACATCCACCTAAAGGTTCAGCACCTGCCTCGAAGAGGCCTAATCCCAGTCATGATGTATTTCGTCAAGTCCTGTGAGCTTTCCTTACTACACCGCCATTTCGTGGGGACATCAGGCGGAGATCCCATCTGCCATTTCGGGCCTTAGTGTCCCGGACATCGGCTGGGATGTCACCGGGTCATAAAAAACGACTATCCCCTGTTAACCCTGGGAGAGGTGTATCCCAGCGACATCTGGCGCGGTGTCCGTCAGGTATACTTGGGCATCTTTGTCAGACTTCCTGATCTGACAGTACATAAATTCATTTTAATTCATTTGCATTCTGCAATACACCTGGGAATTGGGAAAAAAAACTGGATTCGGGTCGGAGACTATTACATAACAAGGAAGTGTAACTGTGTAAATGTAAAGAAGGAAGTCACGCTCGAGGAAAAAAAACAATGTAGAGAGGAGTGGAAAGGATGAATGGTTCAGGGAGCTTGAAGGGGCACAGAAGAGAGCTCTTGATGGGTTTGCAGTGGTCGTCAAAGGTCTTGAAGGAGGGGGCTTGATGATGTGCTCGAGTCTTGAGTGCGTGGTGATTTGCTCCTTGGAACTTTGCGGGAACAGGACTCAGTCTTGAAGGCTTGAGCACCCTTGAGGATGGAACTTGACGAGAATTGAAGGGTCCGGGAGAGCTCAGGGTGCGGGCAGGAAGAGCGGAGGTGGGAGGAAGAAAGGAAAAAATGGGACGACTTTTCATGTTGGGCATTGTTTGGTTCAGCGGAGTTCAAACGACTTGGTAACTTTTTGCATGACGGCCGAAGTATCTTCAGCAATCGGGCCGAAAACCTTATATGAAGTCTCTCAATATGAAAGAGACGTCTATTTAGGATACAAAATGGGCCTTCTTCTGCGAAATGGCGGTAGAATATATTTATAGATAACAAGAAGGAAAGGAGGCCCACAGCACAGCCGCATATTTTGGCAGCTGCTGATGCTGACACATGCACCATATTGGGGTGATACACCTTCTCGGGACCGTTTTGGCTAAAGCGCGCTACGACTCACTCACATGTAAATTCAAGTCAAAAGACCTAATCATCCGGAAGCCTCGTATTGCTCGACTGCCATCCTTACATCTTTATCAATGTCGTCGCCCATACCCATCTCACCCCGACGGACTCGACAGAGAAGCAAGCAGCTCCTGGCCTCAACAAGGGTGCAACCTGAAATTCCCCGAGAAGCCCCTGCTCCTTCCACCAGCTCAAGTCCTTCGAATATCACTACCCTCCCCTCCCCCCCTCCCGCAGTCCGTCACCCACCTCTCGCGACACGCACATAACATCCTCCTCAGAAAGCGCGATCGCCTCCGCCAGTGTGACCTCGTAATCCCAAAAGACTTCAACCGCCACGCTTCTGCCGCAGCTGCCACCCTTGTATTTGCCCAGGAAGAGGCTGGAACGGCCGTGTGCGTCAGCGCCGACGGGCTGCTTCTGACCTGCTCTCACTGCGTAGCTGAGACGGAAGACGACGTAGATATAGGCAAAATGCACTGGTTAATTTTTGCGTCGGGACGAGTCGTCGGAGCTCGGTGCGTCGCGTGGGACGGGAGGCGAGATCTGGCGCTGTTGCGGATTGTCGCTGCGCAGGGAGAACAAGAGCAGGTAACAGCCGTACCTGCCCAACCCCAAAGCTCCGCTTACGCCATCCCGGTCTTCCCACACGCCGTCCTCCACCCATCCTCCTCCTCCCCCTCCATCGGCACCCGTCTACTCTGCATCGGGCACCCGGGCAGTGAGGATCTCGAAGCCGCCAAACCAGGGATACGGACAGGATACGATGTGCTGCACGTCAGCACAGGCAACTTCCGAGGGCTCGCCGAAGGCCAGGACCCCCACGATAATGCCGACATTGGGGCGTTGATGCACGATTGCTGGACGTACTGGGGACACAGCGGCGCGCCGCTACTGGATCGGACCACTGGTAGGCTCGTGGGGCTGCACTCGTCTTGGGATGAGGATACGGGCATGCGGAGGGGCGTGTCATCGGAGGCGGTGGCAGCGTTTCTAGACGATTGGCGGGGAGAGCTTAAATGAGAGGCAAAGCGCCCCAGCCGCCTCGGAGGATAATAACGGGAATGCGGACGAGTTATGGTGAGTCATGTAGTCGTTTCCTTGGCCGTCATTTTAGCAGATTTGCGCCTTATCGCTGTGCCTACGTAGGAAAATCCTGGACTCAAAGTGGTAATCGCCAGTTCCCAGGCTGATTCTCTGTCTGCGAAGATTCTGACGATTCCAACGCGCCTCCGGCTACCTCTATCCGCCTCGTCCATTCCATATAGACCCAGTCACATCATGGAGAACACGTTTGGGAATCATACACCACCCGAACGCGGAGTCGAGTCTTACTACTAGCCCATCCAACCCATTACAAATGAAAATCTGTGCATCTCGTGCAACACTCTGCCACTGAGTTAAGCGGGCGATTGTACTCGTTCTACGAGTGCAGGGCATGATGTGAGTGCAAGAACGAACAAAATCGGAGCAGAAATGAGCGAGATACGATGCAAACAGTATTTCCGCTCATGTGTGATGGCGGTTACTTCCGAAACAGGATTTTATGGTTTGGCTGAGTGAAGGTGCCGTTTGAGAATGAAGTGCACCAAAGGACTCGAGGATATACTTAAAGGTTGAGTTTGATCGATCTATCGGTGGATTGATGCCTCCTCCCTCCCTCACAACGTTTAGTAACCTCTCACTGGACGGCGGCCAAGACAAGTAGTAATCCGAGTAATAGATAACGAAATTGGTCGCAATCAACACTGGGTATGGAATCAACAGGCTCCTAGGTTACTGGAGACCCGAACCAATACAAAAACATGCGTCTTCCCTGAGGCTTCAACATCTCACCTTCAATCTGACCTCAGTCTTCCAAACTGGACATATCCGTCAAATTCCCGTCCGGTAACTTCAAGGCGAGTCTTATTCCAGCCGGCGCCGGCCAATTATTCCAATGAAGTCGAATCCATAGGTCTGGGTCAATTCAGGCAGTTTTTAAACAAGTTCTGAGGCAACAGGCCAGGAGACTCGGATGAACCAATGCGATCTAGGTCCGGCTCCAAAAATGGTCAACGGTCGCCACAGCACATGACCTGAAATTTCAACCTTACATCTAGAAATTAGTAGTGGAATCTGGAGTGCTTCGCTTCTTACTGGTGAAAAGCATGGGCAGCAGAGTGCAGAGTGCAGGTGCAACACGGATACTCGCGTCTCTCTGGCTCTGTTTTTACCATCAACATGTCCTCGCCTCTTCGGAAGGACTCGTGGCGGCTATTTGCATTGGCTGGGTGCAACTCAAACTTCAGTGAGGAGGTCTCAAAAAGCCATTTGGCGGACAAGGACTGTAGATTTGGGGCCTAAAAAAGCCACTTTTCCGGACATTCCCTGGCAGGAGTTTCCCGGGGCCTCTCGGAAGACCATGGTTGAATTTCGGAAAGGAGAGGTATGTGAATTTTACCTTATGCATCATCAGACAGGTCCCGCTCTATGAGTCTTTGCTCAGCGAACGCCTCCTGGTTGGGAATCATGCGAGAATTGATAAAGTGAGGCAAAAATGAGCAATGTTTTACGCGCTTGGTGAACTCGTCCCCGAGAAGTATCAAGTAGCTGTGAATGGTTGTCAGATTTCACTTTGAACAGAGAGATTGATACTAGCCAACGATACCTTGATCGCCATCCTCCGTCGCGTCCATGGGCGGCTCCTCGGCCTCTCGCAGCAAACTCGCTGGACGCGTCGGGGCTTGACCAATTTCTTTTTTCTCGGTGAAAGAAAAACACTAACCCGGGTAGTGAGCCTCGGCGAACTCTTGGTCATCGGAGGTCGGGACGACGATCGACGGCTCCTCATCATCCGACATTGAAATGAGGTCCCGCACCAAAGCTATGTAAGGATGGCACGATGAAAACTTTCGACGCAAAAGAAGAAAAAAATACTGACCATGGTGAAGCTGATAGGCCAGTTCCTCATCGTCCGAGGTGGGAACCACCTCCTCTTGGCTCGTGGACGCGGGCTTGAGAACAGAAAGTCAGGAAGAAAACGGGGCAAGGCATCGGGCTCACTTTGAACGGAACGATGGGTAGGGCGTCGAACGCCGCATCGAACATTGCCGAGTCGGTGTCGTCGCCATCCTCCGGTCCGGTAAAGCGCCCCGACTTGGCTTGCGGAGGCTGAATAGTCCAAGTTTGAGGAAGAGAACAGGTAATGAGAGAGACCTCTGACCGGTTCACGCGTGGACACGGCGCTCTGCTGGAGAATAATGCATGGTAAGATTACCACTTGCACAACCGTGAATAATGTCTGACCGTGCGCTTGAAGGACATGACGAGGGAAAAGAGAGTCAGTCGGCGCGTCACAAAATCGCTCGGACACGGAATCCAGTCCGATACCTTTGGCCGGCCGACCGCACAAATTCGAGGGAGTGAACCGGCGCGTCACAGAAGACGAATTCCAGTCCGATGTCTCTTTGGCCGGCCGACCGTTCAGTTTCATGGGATCGGCCCCATTTCTGTGTCATGGCAGGTAATTCTTCGGCCGGCCCACCGACCATGATCGAGCAACCCCACAGAAATTGGCCCATATTCCTTCGCGCGAACCAAGATCCCCACTGCATCTGGCGCGAACCCTTCCTGGAAGAGGTATACGAGTGACATCCGCCCGACAGCTTCGTAAAACGTCGGGATACCGGCACGAGGAACGTTCACGAGAACCAAAAGGACAACGCAGCGATGAATATGGGCGCGGAAAAAAAAAGGATTGTAGTATGCCATCATCCCCGGGACTTTCTTGCAGTGGAACGGCCTATCAGGTTCAAAGTCCCGTTCCAGATGACGATGATCGATCGACGGGATCGTCGACCGGGTGCGACGCCGACCATGGTAGCCATGCAGTTGATGAAGGGGCCCGAGGTTGGAAGTTGAGAAGAGTGATCGTGTTTGGCACCACTCTTGGAACCAAAGCCGTTGACCCGAGCATTTGATGTCGTCACGGTGATCCAGCGGCGTACTTACTAGTCTGTCCGTTGGCGCGTCGTGCATTTCTCGTAGCCCTATTCACTCTGGAAAAAGGCTTATTTTGGGCCTCCTGAATACTTATCTGGAACTAAAAGTTCCAGGCGCGCGCCTGATACCTTTAGTTTCAGGCCCGGCCCACCTTCAAACGCACTGTAAGACCATAATCCTTCCGGCGCTACGTCGATACCTGTCCGCAGCCGCTCCCGACAGTGACGAACGCATCCCGAGGCGTCTCACAATCCCTCGGCTACAGGTCTTGTCCCTTTCGATGTTCGATATCTCTGTGGACGACCTTTCGTCCTTTTTGAAGCGTTCCTCGCCGCCACTCCGAGAACTCGTCCTGGGTTGTGGATATCAGTACGAGGACCCTCACAGACCGGACGAATTCCTTTCGCTTGTGCCCGTGCTTACACATCTCGAAGTGCGGTGGCCAGCGACCCGTGATCCAGAAGAATTGCTCGCTGCGCTGGCGCAGTCCAGTATCTTGCCAAAGCTCCAGAGTTTGACCGTTAAGCTTTATTCGTGCGCCATCATTCGAAATTCTTATTGGGAAACCCTGTTTCGCGTACTTACAGCCCGTCGTCCAACAATGCAAGTCACTGACATCAAGGTCAGACACACATCCATGAAGCCCGCCGCAAACGCCCTTGTTGCATTCAGAGCACTCGTAGCTGGGGGGATGGCATTACATATTGGTACCCATGATGAGAATGTCGTCCCCGACCTTTAGTTTAACCCCTCCTGTCATTCTCGCACATTTAACTGGTACTCCCGCTTTGGTCAATGCAAGAGTTTAGCGCCCCCGAAAGAACCAAATTCGGAGCGAGCTTACGCACTTGAGATGACCTGACTTCGTAGGCGTTCTGTCGGGTACGCGCACAGATTTATGCAGATGTGAGTTGATCGGGACACGAGTAGTCGTCTACCTCCCTCACCTTCAGGTAAATCATCAGTTCGTTTATGTTTTCATGACCATCTTATCCCTCGGTAGGAAGGTAGAAATAGTGATCCATCAGTCGAGCATGTACGTTGGTGCCTTTTTTGCCGCCGGCCGATGCGTTCAGTTTCGTAGGATTGGCCCCAGGATACCCATTTCTCTGTCAGGCAAGTAATTCTTCATTGTTCGGCCAGCTCCTCGCTATTAGATATCCAATGGCCGAGAACCCAGCACTCCATAGAAAATGGCGCCAATTCCTTCGCGCGAGTTGTGATCCTTATTGCATTGGGCGCGACGACTGTCCAGAAGTTTACTTGCGCCTGACGGCTTAAATTATTCACCAGAACCAGAGACACAAACAGGGTGATCGAGGATGCGAAAAACCTCGAAGATACAAAAAGAAAATGGCGCTCAGTGTGTTCCTCTCAGGGTTTGGAACCGTCACTGGGGTTTTTGAACGGCCCAAGAATTGCGGTTTACAATTTCACCGGATAGTTTCTTGAGGCTATAAAATCGACGAGGCCTCTCCGCCGAGTGGCTGTCTGAACCACCATTACGCCATGGCATGCTGATGTCGTCCTAGCTGTTCTCGCAATTTAGCGGCGTCGGGAGTTGGGCTACGAGTGTCAGAATGCAAGGACTTGAGGCTGCAGGTGGGTGATGATGAGCAGCTCGGCGACACCAGTATCTGATCTTCTGATTCAGGAGATCTCTGAAAAGCAACTTTTTCTGGCGAATTGACCCAGACCTGTGGATTCGACTTCATTGGAATAACTGAGCGGCGCCGGTTGGAATGAGAGCCTTGAAGTTAATACTTGACGGGAATGTCCAGTTTGGAAGACTGAGGTTAAATTGAAGGTGAGAAGAATACTAATGTTGAAGCCTCAGGGAAGGCGGATGTTTTTGTATTGGTTCGGGTCTCCTAGGAGCCTCTTAATTCCATATCCAGCGTCGATTGCGACCAATTTCGTTATTTCTTCGACTCGGACTACTGCCGTCCAGTGAACGTTGTGACTCTGAGCGAGGGGAGGAGGCATCAAATCATCGATCAATCGATCATACTCAACCTTTAAGTATATCCTCGAGTCCTTTGATGCACTTCATTCTGAAACGGCCGCTTCACTGAGCCAAACTATAAAATCCTTTTTCGGAAGTAACCGCCATCACACATGAGCGGAAATACTGTTTGCATCGTATCTCGCTCATTTCTGCTCCGATTTTGTTCGTTCTTGCACTCACATCATGCCCTGTACTCGTAGAACGAGTACAATCGCCCGCTTAACTCAGTGGCAGAGTGTTGCACTTGTATATTTATGTTTCATTTCGATGGGACAGCTAAATATTAAATGCATTGGTCAGTCGTTCAATCCGGCTAGTGGGCACTTTTTTTGCGATTTTTTTCGCCGACGGCGCCTCCCGTCAACTGTCATGAAGCACTTCTATGAGGCAGATTTGCCTCAACGTATACAACAGCTTTCCACCATCTGGGCAGACAAAGTGGATGTCGCCGGTATGACCTTGAATGCAACAAGTGCACAAAAAAGCGCACATCTCTCTCTCTATGAAAATAAGCGCTTTAGGACCTCAACTCTCCCCTGGCATCTCCGACGGCTGGACGTCTCCACCCTTCTGAGTCAACGCACTGAGCCCAAGGGACTCGGCCGCATTACAACGCCGAGGGCGCTTCGCGCCCCCGGCGCGCTCTTCTATCATTCAAAAATTAACCCAGAGCCACCCGCCCTTCGGATTCATCTCTACTGCACTGCAGACACCAGAGGAGGGGATGCGACTACAGATTCCCGATTCGGGGCATCAGCGTTAGTGGTCCGCATACGGAAACCTGCACGTGATGCCTGTCTTGCTTCCTACTGTAACTCTGAGTTACCTCTGCACGATGAGTGCCGTCGATTGCTGAAGATCAAAGAAATCTCATACTGAAACTCGTCGGCCCCACTACCTTGACTGAAGACTCGGACAAGCTAATGATCGACGTCGTCGAAGAATTTTTGCCTGACAAAACGCTGCTGGAATGGCTTGGCACGCGCCACTTCGTGCTCAAGATATACTCTTCGCAAAGATGTCATCTTTTCTTCACATTGCTGGACCATATTCGACGACCTGTTACTCAACACATAGTCGGACGATGAGAAGGGGCGAAATTGATTACATAGAGTCGTAAGCTACAAGTACATGCCATTTTGTGCTATGCTACAGATGAAGAGAAAAAGTGCTTAGAGGTCAAATGCCTGACTCTTCCATCCCGCGCTCTTCTTCTCCATCGCGGACTTTTCGTCAACACTACGCTGGAACGATCGGACCTGGCGCTTGCCCTCCCCAACAAGGCCCTGCACATGCTTCGTCACGGTCTGTGCTCCCTCCTTCGCCGTGTCCATAGCGTTATCCGCCGAAATCCCCGTCTGGCCCTGCACCGACTGCACCGCCTGCCCGACACGCTTCTCGAGGCTCTCCGACGCAGTCCCCATCGGCCCGCGCTTCTCCCCGCTCAACACCTGCGGCTCCGCGCCCATGGCAAACTGCGCGCCGCCCTCAGCGTTCTCCTCGAGCACCACGCCCGTCCCGGTCGCGCGCCATCCGGAGGTACGCTCGCGGCTCAAACGCCCAATCTCAGACCACACCGCGCCCGCAAGCGCCGCCCCACGCCCCGCGCCCGCATCAGTAAACACCTCCGCGCGCTGACCAATGTCCCACGCGACACTGTCCATCCACACAAGCCCCGCGCGCAGCTGCTCGCTGAGCGCGCGCCCGAGCGCATCGCGGAACCGCATGTTGAAGATGGGTTTAAAGAGCGTCAGCATCACCGCGTGATTGCTGTCGCGCACGGTGAGCTCGGCGTCGTCCGAGATTTGCACCGTCAGCAGCTCGATGTGGTGGTAAGCGTGCTTGGTCTGACGCTCCTTCTGCGAGGGGATGAGCCGGACCTTGATGTCGACGTCAATGCCCTGCGGGGGCATGGTGAGCGCGAGGAGGCCGGTGTACTCGCTGGGTGGGAGCGTCGCGTTCTTGTCCTTGTAGTAGAAGGAGACGTCCTCGAGCGCGAGCTGCACCGCCTGCAGCCGGATGTGGGTGTAGGTGCCGACGCCAGCAGTCGCCTGCGCGGTCTCCGACGTGCGTACGTCGACGTCGGTGATGTTGCGGATGAAGATGTGAGCGGGGTTGAGCCCGAACGAGGAGATGTCGAGGTTCTCGAGCACAAGCTCCATGTCGTTGTCCGCGTACTCCGTGCGAGGTATCGGCACGTCCTTGAGCATGGAGAGGAAACGGGGAGCATACACCGCGAAGAGATCGCGCCAGAACCACGCCGCCCGCTCCAGCACGGCCTGCACCCCAGTCTCCGCCTGCTCGGACGCGTCCACCAACCCGCGCTCAACATCCTCGCCCAGCTGGATGTGCGCAGCCCGGAGACGCTCGACATCCGCATCGGCTGCCAGCGCGGCTCCGAACGACCTCACAGTGTCCTTGAGCTGGGCCCAAGTGCGACCGGCGTCCGTGTTCTCATCGATCAGGATGCGCCCTCGCTTGCGCAGATCGCGCCGTACGCCACGCGCCTCTTCGGAGCGGGGATAGTCAGGGTCGTCCAAGCTGCGGTGAGCATGCTGAACGAACTTGTCGACCCACGCCTTGACCTCGACCGAGTCTCCGCGCACGGCAGAGACGAAGCGCTGCGCCTTGTCGAGAACGGCGTCAACAGAGCTCTCGGGTTCCGCGAAGCGGTCGAGGAGGGTCTTGAGCGCATTAAGCGCCTTGGGGATGTGCTGCTCGGGGGTAGTGTCCTGGACAAAGGTTTCGAGGGTTAATGACTGGTCGGAGGTGGAGTCGAAAGCCTTGTTGATCCATTTATGCAGCGTGTCAAAGAGGGTGGAGAGAGCTGAGCGATAGGCAGGGTCCGTTTGAGCACGTTCGCAAGCCTGCATACGATGAATAGAAGGACCATGGAATCTGGAGTGGAGCGAACCTTGTAATAAGCACCCTGAAGACGCTCGGTCGTCCGATTCGACAAGTCTTCGGTCTTTTCTTTGGCAGACTGGCCTGCGCCGATAACACCAGAGCCAGCGTCTTTCAACGTGTCCATACCGTGCTCAAAAGCTACACGGCCATCCTGCTCCTCCTCGAGACGTTCCTTGTCGCGACCGAGGTTATCACGCTGTCCGTCCTGCACACCCTGTTCGATGTCCCGGAGGCCATCTTTGGCGCGACCTGCTTGGTTTTGCACGCCCTCCGCTACGTCGGCGAGGGCGAGGCGGGCGAAGGATGCAAAGTCGTTGAGTAGGAAGCCGCCCTCGGACGAGAGGCTCTGCCAGACGATGGAGAGAAGGGTACGCAGCGAGCTGCGGACGGCGTCGAGATCGGAGTTGGCCTCTTTTTGGTTGACAATATCGCCCGAGTCGATCGCGGTGTTCACGTCACCTTCGGTGAGGTGCCAGATGGATTCCTGGAGCAAATTGTCCTCTATGAAGAAAGTTGAAAAAGCAAACAAGCGATACGGCGGGAAACGCACTGTTTTTGTTGGCGTTGAGCGTCCGATAAGCCTCGAGGACTTGGCGGATGTCGTTTGCCAAGACGCGTCCCTGGCCGCTCAGACTGTCCTCCGATGGTTGGACAGCGGGGATGATGGACTTCGTGAGCCAGTCGATAAACGCGTTTACTTGTTCAGTGGCGGGGAGCTTTCCAGCGTCGAGCGCCGCGGTGATTGAGGAGAGTCTGTCCATTGAAGTTGGGGAAAAGGGGGAAATTGACTAGAATTTAGCGCGAGCTCTTTATATATGTGCGCTTGAAAAATTAAAGGAGGGGCATGACGGCGCGGAAGCATCGACCGTCGACCATGACGTCGACCATGTAATGCATGACAGTCCATAACCATTTTCATTTTGGATCCGTCCGGAGTTTCCACCAGTCGATCATCGATAATGAAGACTGCCAAGATGGCGAATTCAAAGAGTCGGTCCACACCGAATCGATGGTCACGGCACTTTGGCTCTCGGAAACTTCAAGAAAGCCAGAACTTTCTCGAGGTGGACGATTTCTGGATGTAGCTTCAATATAAAGGACGACGGACGACGAATGAAGTCTGCGAATGAACGGGTCACGGAGAATGGAATCAAGTCGAAAAATTGAGTCGATCGTTCCGGAGATCAGATCAGTAGCAGAACCAAACAAACAAACGCTCTCGACCGAATCAAGTTAGGTTCGGAGCAAGCCTGTCTCCGGTCCGGCAAGCCGGACAATCTCGGAGAGAGGCTTGGGACAAAGTAATCAAAACAGTGAGGATCTTTGAAGTCATTTTATGACCTCATCCCTCCCTTTCCACCAAAATCAAAGAGACAATATTGTTCATTATACATCTAAGAGTGATATAGCACAGGGTTAAATTCTTGTTTCCCAAAGTTTGAAGTCCTCTGGAGGAGATTTCGGGGGATTGATGGCAAGTCAACTCCACCGAATGCGAGAATGTGAGTTCCCCAGAGTGCAAATTTTATGGGCACTAATGAGACTATTATTTAATATAAGTGTTTCTGTCTCTTCAGAATTCTCATTTGACACCTTGGACGCATCAAGGACTCTGGTCTAAGTTCTGCTGTTTGCCGATCGTTCCTAAAATGGAAATGTGATCGACAGTGAAGCGATGGACTCGGATATCTATATCGTTTACGGGCCTCACCACTCCATTTGACCTGGAGAAAGTGGCAGAGAGGTTCAGACAATGAATTTAAACACATCTCTCGCTCAAATTATTTGATATGTTACGAGAGAGCTCAAAAATCGGGCAGATAAAGTAGCATTTTGATCTTGAAGAACGTCAGTTTCCAGAGTGTCCTGCACATTTGCTATTGTCAATGTGATAAATCTGAGTTGGCCATAGTCTAAGTTGACTAAAACCGTAAGATCCTCTTCAAATACGCGAAGTCATTGGAACACTTTTGAGTGCTCTGGGACGCGACAAAGGTCCTGCCTTTTTCTCTTATCTTGGCACAAGCCCTTTCCATTGTTGACCCCCAAACTCAGCCCGCATCAACAAACAATGGAACGGCGGCTTGATCCGAACCTAGAATCAAGTAATAACTCCTTGCAAGAGCAGAATCTCGGCACAGTTGGTCAGTTTCTGTCTCAGGTGATCAGTCGTTTTAGGGTAAAACATGGGACTGGGCAGCGATGGCATTTTGATGGGCCGATGACTCAGCGTACAGCCACCGCCAAAAGCGCCGACCTGTTGAACCTTCAATTACACCATGTTCTTCTTACATTGCGCACATAAAATGCCTCCTAATAACTACTTGGGTACTTACACATGTATTCTGAACCTCAAAATATTTTAATCTAGACTGTAAGCACCGTGTTGAGGCTTTGACGCGCTATGTCACGGATTGTCACGCGTTGCATCACACCTGATGGGGCGGGCGGCACTTCACGTTTTTGAGCCGGCACACCCATTTTGGCAGTCTCGGCTTGGCACGGCTTGCATATTAATTATAGTGTCTTGGGATCCTAAGAAACAGAATTCGAACTCCGATGTCTGGAGAAATGCCGGAGACAGAAACAATCCAACTACTACGGGACAAACAAAACTGTCTCTTACGATCCCGAGATTCAACAAATTCCTAAGACTTTGCCTCCTAAATTTAATGAGGGAAGGAGTTGAGAGGCTCAAAAACATGAAGGCGTTTTACCTTCGTGATTTGGCAGGGAAGCTTGATCAATCAACATTGCCAAACAGACCGCCTATTTTGGTGAGCGTTGCCCACTCCCATAAAACACACTCGAAACTCTTTGATTTCAACTACACATGCACTAATACTCTTTCGCCGAACCCCTCACGCGCTGACGTTGATGGGGTCGCAGGCGACAACGATCAAGCCGCTCAGAGTGTCGGTCTCAATTTGTGAAAGATTCATGCAACACACATAGTTATTTCCAGTGCAGCACACCGGAAGTTGCTCCGCGCACGAATTGCTGCCCAAGAGGAATGTGATGCAATTGAGCCCGCTGCGGTACAAGTCCGACAGGGTGTGGGATTCGAGGGATGAATTCGCTGACATGGGGGTAGTGAGATCCCCGACGAAAATTCCAAGAAGGCCGAGGATAGCAGACAAACTGCCTGCCTGTGTCCCAAGACAATAAGGTCAGCTGGAGGAAGAAGTAAAGGAGAGGAAAACGTACCTGCTGTATCGAGTTGTAGCATTGGGTGGACCCAGTGTTGCACTGGGAGACCCCGTCGCCGGAATTGGCTCCGAGGCTCCGCCACTAGAAGTGGATGATAAGTCTCAGAGCGACGATAGCATTCTGCGCTGATATCGGTCCAACCCGCGTCCTAAAGTGCAAGGCCAAGTTGATGTACGGGCGCTCGCCTAAAATCCTCGAGAGTGATTTGAATACCAAAACCCTCTCTTCCGATCTGGCCTTTTGGCGTACAGGCTTCTATTATTAAATGAATGGCGTCGAAATCAACCAGGAAAAGTGCAACACTATGCATCGGAAATAATCGGAGCATCCCGAGCGCCGCTCCTTTATGGCATTCCAGAACCGAAAAACGCTCGGGAGAAAAGTGATGCTGGCGAAAACGAGACAGTCTTGAAGTTCGCCAGCGCTGCGCGCGAGTTTTCTTGAAAGCGGGCTGGGATCGAGGCACCGGCGAGCGCCAGAGAGGGGAACTGGCTGAGGAGCGCGCTGAATGGCGAAAAAGCACACATAATAGTACCTAGGGATGACGCAGTGACGAATCGGTCAATATGAGCTTTTTTGTTCGTGTCAGCGCTGAGACTAATCCCCCCCATCTCGACTTGGAAGCCTGACGGAGAAACTGTTCGGTCCTGGAGATCGTTCGATTGCTTTTTAGCCAGACTCCAGTCGTCGGTCGATTTGTGAAACAAGCGCGTACTTTATGTTGAGCTCGCTTCAGTCAAAGGCAGTTGAATTTACTATGCAGGAAGAGATCTGAATGAAGCTCCGAGTCGTAAGTTTGCTGTGGTCAAGCGCCTAATTGGTGTGGCCAAGCGCTGTGGTAGCTGTGGTCAAGCGCTGTGGTTAAGCGCGCTGCGCAAGATTGACAGGCCGACCGCAAGCCGGACCACAGTTTATCCCCTTTTGCTCGTAGCGTATCCCACCTACAACGCTGCTCGACCCTGCTGTATCTCTAACCTGGGAGCGATGAGCCGGACTAAGTCATATCCAGAACAATGGATAATTTCGCGTCATCAATATGCATCAATATTCAAGTTGGAAATCCTGCTTCAAGTTGGCTCTTGACAAGGGATAAATCTATTTGGTACCCCTGGTACTGGGGGTACTGGGGGTACCATATAGGCGATTTCTATTTGGTACCCCCCCAAGATTGCCCAGATGACTTAGATAACAGATAACCAATGCTTTGACCACCTTTCTAGTGTCATTTATAGGGCAACTGAAAGTACTAAGACCTCTTGTTGAACCACATTGTCATCAAAGCACACTTGCAAACCCACCCGTTTTTTTTCGTGTTTTTCCCCGCTTTATTGGGCAATTTCTGAGGCTTTGATGTTAAAAATCGCGAAAATTTTCAGTTTCTCTCCGTTCCAAGGGAGGAAATCATCCGAAAAAAATGTAAGCGAGGGATGTAATATCCCAAAGGTCATATGATTTTTTTCAAGCATTATTGGAGCTGGATTCATGCCCCAGCTCCGTCCCGACCCCATCCCGCCAAGCCCGCCATCAGCCGCCATCAATGATTCGCTTATAAATCGTGGGGGTAACAAATAGCAGTACCCCGGGGTACTTTGAGTACCGGGGGTACCAAATAGATTTATCCAACTGGGTGGGCCTGAAGAGTCGGCGACAGATAGACATGGACCTGATTCCCGTTTCCCTCAGGCTCTAGACGCATGAGCTCTGGAGCAATGTGAAAATCTCCTTTATATATATAATTACTTGCAACACAGTTGAGCGCCAGCCGAAGACGTACCATAATTGCTGGAAGCGCTCGAGTATGGATTCTCAATAGTGGCGATCGTTGGGCCTGATTACAATCTAGAAAGCGAAGACTTTCGAGTCACGGATGGCTTGTCTGAATCCGCCACTTCGAGTCACTTGTCATTGTTTTCATTTCACTGGGCGTTTATTGCGGACCCTCGCATGATCCCACACTCGGTTGGCGCCTTCAGATTCTAAAATTCTCTCCGTTTTGAGAGCAAGAAACTTAAATGGTCCAACCACTGTTATGTCGAGATCGCACCTGATCGGATTCCAAAACAAGTCGAGGCACGTTCTCTCGCAAGTCCACTCGCAACGAATCCATGGATGCAGCTGAAGGCAAGTGTTAATGCGGCTATGGCCAATCAAGGACTGTCCAAATCCCTGGACCCTGGCCGTATAATTGGCGCGCAGTAATAGGGTAGGACCGTTATCAGCACCTCAGTACCTAATTTCGCTAATGAGAGACTCAGAGAGTACCATGCATAACCATGTGCCTTAATATGAGCACAAATTCTAGGGCACTCCGGATGTTCGAACCGAGCTGACAGATCTTGGCGCATATCTAGGCGCCGCCCACCCACTTGACCTTGAAATCTCATTCCAATCTCACCGCCGCGGTTCCGCACACGTAACAATGGAAATCCATCGAAAGCCCATCGAATAAGGAAATGACTCGTGGGACGCCATAAAAGGATGGAGAATCGCCACAAATCAGGCGCCCGCCTCTTCGAGTCTTTCCTTCATGCCCAGAAAACCCTTCAACTTGAAGTCCAGCAAACCTAAGCGACCCGTCTCGGTCTGGGACGACAATGGCTGGGGATCCAACGGTAACGGAGGTTGGGGAACTCCCGCCCCGCAGCCCCGCCCCTGTGTCTGCTCCTTCGATGTCCGGAAGAGAGCGCCGAAACAGAACGTGAACGATGAAGGTCAGTCGTCCGACGTCGACTCGGACGATGGAACAGAAGATGCCTTTGATGGTGTCGTCGAACGCAAGGATCACTATCTCATCCGCGAGCAAATTTGGTACGCACACTCCGTCCGAGCCCACGACGAACCACCAACGCCTCACAGGTATGAAGGATTGCAGCGATGGTTGCCGTACGACTCCTCGCGCTATGACATACCAGTACCGGAGCAAGATTTGGGAAACTACTTCTACGTCAACATTCGACACCTTATACCTGGTGGTAATTACAGCCTGTCGCATCGACGTTGAACAAGACTTCTGATATTAATCCTACTCTCACTTGGCAGATGAAGGGGACCTTGTTCTTTCCAATTTCAGTGACACTCTTATGAAGTTCTTGAGGTGATCGATCTCGATCTGTCGCTAGGTTCCCACTCATCTTGTCTCCAGAACATCCTACGGAGACGAATTCTATGACGATTCTCCGGAAAGGACCGCAGATAGCTTGCTCCCGGATATTCCGATTCTGCAGTCCAAGTTGGTATCCATTGAAAAGTACCTATCCGGCGAGCCAGCTGCTTCAGAAGCTGTAGATAAGCGTGCATTCGCCGTGTCTTTAGGATGCCAGGAGGCAAAGCATGGTATATATGCATGAATTTAAACCCAAATTGTCTGCTCACTGGCGGTGTATTTTGAAGCTTCTCATCCTGAAAGCCACATCGATCAGTTCCTGAAGGAAGCGCAAGAGCACATCACTGTTTTGAGCAATTATCTTCTGGAACTCTACAAGCCAAAGTGAGCCGGCTTCATGTTATTCAATGAGTCTCAGATGTTAAGCTTTCACTGTCAGGGCTCAAAAGCTAGCGCTGCAGGTTTCCGACGGTTGCATCGAGTTCTCTCTCTTAGTATTTTATTTCGAGTTGAACCAACGGTATTGTTTGGACCCTCGGAACATCAATAATGTGCGCGGAACTCTTGTCGTGGAACTACATTCACTTATCAACCTCAGGCCACTGGTTTTCTTTTGGAACGCCGTGCATACAACGAGTCGGTCAAGCCGCTGAACCTCCGCTTCTTTCGCTTGAACATCATAATAGGAAGCAGAATTCTTTGAACATATCCGGAAGCGCATATGTTTGGAACGGATATGAGTATACAAAAACATCAGTCACTCACAGCATCAGCTCGTATCGGGTTAGCAGTCGCCTCGGATGCGAGGTTGTGCGATGCTCAATTTCTCTTCTTAGGGAACTCAAAGCCTCCATTCGCTATACTGCCAACCTCTCACGCCTGACCTCGAAGCGATGCTGGTCGCTCGGGGTCGACTGTACACAGCTCTTTCTGGGTGTCACTACCGAGCGTGTCAGTCCCGCCAACGAATCTCATCACAACTCGTGTACTTACTCGTTTCCGACAGTTCACAAGGTTTGCTGAAAATTTCCTAAAATGCAGATATTGATACCAGGCATTGTAACTTAGGACCGCATCGTCGTGGATAGGGTCGGATACGAGGATCCTGATGGAGATGTCCGCGAACCGTGAGTCCATTAAACTTCCGCTAGAGCTCGAATTCCAACCTTGACATTAGGAATGAGCAAATCCCCGATTTCTCCGAGGAGGATCTATGGCTTCTTCCCGGAAGCGTCTTTGGTTTCAATCTCACCAAAAAAGTCATCATCTTTCATTTATATGTTCGCTTCGATTAAAGACGATTTTGAACCAGATGTGGTCTGTATTTCCTGTCAAAGAGGTCGGACCGGTTGTATTCGACAAACACGCTTGGGATCATCTCGTGTTGGAATCTGAAACCAAGGTGTGTGGATGAAATACACTGCACCGTTTCGTGTGCTTTAGCGACCACATAGGTGCTCATCAAGTCGCTGGTTCAAGTTACCAGGAATTCGAACACCAGCTCCGACATCATCAGCGATGTCATAACGGGCAAAGGTGGCGGGCTGGTGCGTCTTGTCGTCAAGTGTTGAAAACCAACCGTGGGAATAATTATTCGGTCTTTGGTAGATCTGCGTTCTGCATGGCCCACCGGGAACAGGAAAGGTTTGAATTGCCATAGGATAGAAACGGAAGCATCACTGATCAGAATAGACGTTGACCGCAGAAGCGGTTGCAGAGCATTTGAAGCGGCCGCTTTATGTTGTAGGGACATCCGAGCTATCCACCAAGCCATCGACTCTAGAAGAGAAACTCAAATCAATCCTCTGCGTACGTCTTCTCGAACTATGAGAAATTGTACACCGTTCGGAGCCATTCACAGCTGGCCACGGCGTGGGATGCGGTTCTGCTCATTGACGAAGCCGATGTATGTGATTGGACATTCTTAAACCCCTGTTGGGCTACATGGGTTTCCCAGGTCCTTCTGGAGCAGCGAAGCTTGCATGAGGCACGTATCATTTCATTCGCTTCTTCTCATTCCTGCGGCTGATCTCTCTGCCACTAGATTGAGCGCAATTCTCTGGTCTCTGTCGCCCTCCGCGTTCTCGAATACCACCGCGGTGTTTTGTTCTTGACTACGAATCGCCTCAAAACTTTCGATGTTGCCTTCCTTTCGAGGTTTTCTATCGGTATGCTCATAAGCAAGCTTTCTTTGTCGACAAATCAATGCTTTTGCAGCCATCAAGTACCCGGAGCACGATCTTCACTCCCGCCGGGTCATCTGGCGCAAATTCTTCGAGCTGGCCGGCGTGAAGACTCAAGATACCGACGGTTCCGGGCGGTCGACACCGACGGACATGGTGAAACTCGATGACCCCGCCAAGGTCGCAGTAATATCTGAGGCGGAGTTGGATGAGTTGGCGGAGAAACCGTTCAATGGGCGTACTATCAAGAATCTGGTTCGCACGGCCCAGGCGCTCGCTCTTTCCTCGTACGTCCCTTATATCGCATACCGATGAACGCTCATTAGGTGGATAGGGACGAGCCGATGTCAAAGGCGCATGTCGATATCGTGGTTAGATCGCAGGAAAAATTCTTACGCGAATTCGCAACAGCGTAATGCACGTTTATGCTCAGTTTTCCGTGTAAAATTATCCGCTGTTCGCGGTCATGTACTTGTAACATCTTGGTTCTCATCCCTGTCCCTGAAATAAACGTACAACTTCATCATTATTCTTCCTACTCATTTATCATTAGCTGCAGAATAGATAGCAGTAACAGCGTCCAGCCGACGTAACCAACTAAAGCCAGGAACCACCGTGCGTGAATCCAACGTGCAAGTCCATGCCCTTCTGTTTTAGCTCCAACAATCGCTCGCCAACATCATACAAGGCAGGGTCAATTGAATCTTCCTCGGGGGATTCCGGAAACTTAATCTGCCAGAGCAGAGAAAAGGACTCGAGGGCTACGACACCCGGGGGCGGATCCCATCTTTCGGCGAGCGCTACGGCGATTTCGTCATAAATTGAGCGAGTGGTTTCAGTATAAATCGAGCGGGCGATTTCGATTCCTGGGTAGTAAGTGACAATCAACGTTATGCGCTGGACTTGTGGAAGGAAGGAAGCGGATCTGAGCGAGCGTATAATGCGCTCGGCGTCGTCGTAGAGTAAAGGAGAAAGCTCCAAATGTGTTAGTTTCGTAGTTTTGAGCATCGGCACTAGGCTTGAAGCGTAGTACCAGCTTTCTGACGTCTCCGAATCGGCGTGGCAGACAAATTGGGCAAGTTCAGGAGCTCTGGAGATAAAGGCCGGATGATCTGACGAGGCTTCCGCTATCTTATCAAATCTCTCGTCCAGGTTGAGCTGCCGAAGTTTGGGCAGATGCAAATAGTCCGATATGGCCTGCACGGAACCTGAAATGGTCAAAACTTCCAGATGCTCCAAGTGTAAGGGTGGGAAGTCGTATAAGGGTGAATCAGGGATATGCCGAAAGGCACATTCGACGAGGGCCGATGCCAAACGCAGCACATTGTACCAGACTGTCGAAGTGAAATGCGCGGCATCGAGGTGGGTGAGCTGAGACCATGGGAGGCGGAAGCTAATCTTTGGAGGCATTCCAACATCGATGCGAACCGCTCGAAGCTTGGGAGCCTTGCTGAAAGCCTTGGCGCGAAAATCATCGGGGAAGACTATCGAGGGAGATCCTCCGGTGTTCGTGCAGATGAGGGCGAGTGACTCAAGGGAAGGGAACTCCTTCTTGGCGCTGAATTCGGATGCCAAACACAGGAGAGGCAGTGAAAGCGTGAGGTTCTTCCACTGCAAGCTCGAAGAATGATGGAGCATTTCACGGAGAAGAGGAGGGTGGGTGAATTCTGGTGAAGGCCTTGGGCAGATATACTTTATATCCATGCTGATTTGTGTAGACCCTATTCTAGCCATCCATGCCTCGACAAGGGCGCGCGAGGGCACCCGGGAATCATCGAAGACCAACTGGAGGTGGCTCCACAATTGGGGAAGATTCAGTGCTATATTCCGCCATTCGCTGCACACATGAGTCAGGACCAACGGCGGTTCCAACGAATTTGGCTTTTTTGGCTCCTTGTCAAGGTATTGAACGAATATGTGCGACGTGATTTCGAGTGGCAAAGTCAGAACGGGGTACACCACGGAATCGAGAGCCAGCTGGGCGGCTTTTTGCTCCTCCCGCAGTGCAGATATTTGTTGTTGAATTTGCTTGATACGCGCCCTTAGGTCGACGGTTTCGAGGATCATGGTTGGGAGAGAAAGATTCGGCCCGACTGCTGTATTACCCGACTGCCGCGACAACTTGTCTAAACAAAGCCTTTCTTTCTCTTTCGGGTTGCGACTCGACTTCGAGGTGCGAGTCTGCGACTGCTTCCCCGAATCCTTGGGCTCAGCCCGCAAATCATGACACCATGAAAGTCTGTCAATGGCGGTGTTACTCCTAGACTCTCCCAGCGACAGTCACAGCCTCCCAAAGCTGTATCCTTCCGAATCAGTTCTCCACGGGCGCCACAAGTTCGACAGCGTCTATATGTAGACAACCCAAGTGCTTCCACGCCCGACATATCTATCGATATACGACTCATTTGACACCATTTTCAAAGCCCCCCTCCAACGTCGTTATCAGCGGGTCCGGGACAGCTCTTGACACTGCCTCGGACATATATCAAGTCGTTTTCAGCTCAGGTGGGGACATTCATCCCTTGAATGTCCACCATGTCCTTTGGGGAGTATTCTCTCCCAACGGACACCCTTGCGGCGATCTTGGGGGCTTACCCATTCTCTATCGGATTATTCCGCGAATTACTGCAGAATTCAGACGATGCACGCGCGACGAAGCAGATATTCGTTCTTGATGCGAGAACCCACGGGGTTAATTCTTTGGTCGACCCTAAATTGGCCCCGACGCAGGGCCCATCGTTGTTGGCATACAACGATGCCTTGTTCTCCGATGAAGATTGGGACGCATTGCAGAGTATTCATCGGTCTTCGAAAAAGACAGATACCTCGTGAGCCCGCCTGTCGTCACATTTCTTCACATTTCTCATTGTCTTCAGAAAGATCGGGAAATACGGGATAGGGTTCCGATCGTGCTACCATGTGCGCCACACCTGCGATGCGCTGAAAAAGTACTGAATGATCTTAAGGTGACGGACAATCCCCAAATTCTCTCTGGTCCCTCGCTGGCCATTCTCGATCCGCACCACAGTTTCGCCAAGTCTGGTGGAATGAAATTCGATTTCTCTCCGAAGGCTCTCGAGTATGGCGACCAATTGGACGCGTTCGAGTTCTTTTTCCCTCCGAACGCGCGCAACCAGGATTTTCCCGGCTCCGTTATACGCCTCCCACTTCGGATGCCGGGGGCGCAGAGCAGTATCAGTTCCAAAGCGGTCGACGCCACAGAGATTCGCCAGCTATTCGAGGATTTTGTGCGCGAGGAAATTGGCATATCTTTACTGTTTTTGAAGAACATCACGTCCGTTGAGGTTCACGAGGTTGACGCACATGGCGATCGGAGATGCCTCGCGAAGAGCAGTATCCAGAAAAGTGAAGGCGCGTCCTGGACTACCGATAAGGATCGTCACACCACTTTGAAGTGCAGCGTAACCGTCGAGACGCCCCTCCTTGGCCGCGTGGAGAAGACCTGGCGCATCGTCCACTCCTTCTTCCCGGAAGGCATCTCTACTTCCCTTTTGGCCATGCGCCTAGGACAGGATCCTCGTCCGATATTAGCCAAGCATAAGCTTCTTTCCGAGATGGCCATTGCAATTCCCATGTCGATTCTTACAAAGGAGGAAAACAGTGGCCGATTGTTCACATACCTCCCGCTGCCGCTCAAGACTGGATTCCCGGGGCATGTCCACGCCTTATTTGCCCTGACTCAGTCGCGGCAAAATCTCAATAACGGTGGAGAGATTGGAATCGTCCGCGGCTCAGAGGATAGGTATCTAAATGTCACGATCAGCATTACACGTTCTGACAATTTACAGTGTGCTGGTAGAATGGAATAACATTCTGTTTCAATCGTTCCTCCCTCGTACATGGGCGGCGCTTCTCAAGGTCCTTCTACAGGATGACCATCTCACCGACGTATTCAGAGCGTGGCCTCCTGCGCAGTCCGTCGTCTTTGGAGGGGATAGCGTGTATTGGCAAACACTACCCGCAAAACTACTCACGTGCATCGTGGCGTCGAAGGCGGAAGTGTGGCCGGTCGTCACCGGATCCAAAGGGGGCGACCTTACTCATTTTGCAGACTTGAGTTCTGTTCTTGTCGCGTCGTCCCATGTCGATGACGCGACCCTGCGAGCATTGGCGAATGCGGGATTGCGGGTAACCCAGCTTCCCGGATATATTTTGCAGCTTTTAACCGATCAAGGGTCGACCGATATCCGGTACACGTTGCTGTCTCCAAAGGTCGCCTACTTAGATCTCTGCGTAAGTTGTAGTCGTCACCATGCGGGATCCGTCTGCTTACATGAATTTCAGCAACGTATCAGTGCCGTTCTCGCGCTCGACGCTGCCGATCGTGCGGCTCTCCTACAGTTTCTTCTTCAGAGCCATCAGCTGGAGAATATTGTCGGGCTTCCGCTTATACCTCTGGTCAATGGGGAGTTCTCGGCGCTCGCGAGATATGACGCTGGTGAACCCACCCGCACAATGATGGATCAGGTCGAATGCGATGTATTCAAGTCGTTGGACGCCTCAGCTGTTTCGCTTCCGCTCATCCCTCCGCATTTACGTGATGTTTTCCGACTTGTAGGCCCCACCGTTCTTAACGTAGCGGTTCTTTCCCCGGAGAAAGTCGCCTCGTATCTAGCGTCGTCCCCTCTAGGATTCGATCTCTCTCAGCGCCACGAGGGCAAGCTCGATGACATCGTCGTCGTTTGGCTAACCGCGTTCTGGAGATGGTTGGGGACTTGGTCCGCCCGTGATCAGCTCTTTCCCCTCATCCGCTCACTCTGCGTTGTACCGACGTACTCCGGCCTTGAGGCGCTCGAGGTCGGCGTCTTCTCAGAGCTTGGAGCTGAGCCGTCGTTGGTGTCGATATTCCGCCAACTCGGCCTCGCCTTTCTCCATCCCGCTTTTTTGGCGGCCGCGCGAACAGGTCTCACTCAATACCCTAAGGTTCTTAAAAGCCTCGCCGACATCCATCTTGTCCTCGACCGAATCAAATTTGGCCAGAGCCTGCGGTTAGAAAAGGGCGAGGCTTATGCACTGTCCAAGCATGTCCTTGACTGCGTGCTCCAATTGGGCGGGCAGCGTCCGCTTGACGAAGATCAGCGGCGCAAACTCCGCTCCTTACCCATATTCCCGCTCCTCACCCCAACTATCCCTTCGATGTCGGATAAATCTCCCAGCGTCCTATCGTCATTCAAGCTGCCATCCCTGCACAAAAAGTCGAAGAGCGTCTCGCTTCCGAATTTGGGCTACATTGTGGAGGGTACGACGGTCCTAGGTATACCAGGCGGGAACAAGGTCCTTCTCCCCGTTGTCGATAGTGTCGTGTATCTCGATGGGTCGAATATCGATCTCACGCTCCTGCCACAGCTTGCGCCTAGTAACAGCACCGCTCTATCCAGCGTCGACATCCTGGCGCTCGCGGTGGAGCATTTCTCTCAGCAGCCGAAGAGCCTGCAATGTGCTTTGCTTGACTATATGGTCCGGAGTCGTGATTCGCTTCCCCCGAACCTCCTGAAATCTCTTCATAAATCCGCATTCATTCTTGTCCTCGATGGGACTCTGCAGTCCCCGGAACACGTCATCGATCCCACGAAAGCGGACTTGGTGGCGATATACTCGGAGAGTAAAGATCGTATACCAATGACGTTGCCTGACGATCTATTGATTCTCCGTCACTTGAGAACCTTGGGTCTGCTCCCAGCTACTTTAAATGTCGACATGGTGGCAGAACGCATACAGTTCATCTCGACTTCATCCAAGTCAACGGCCCTCGCCACTCAGCTTATGACCATGCTTTACACTTCAAACCTTGACTGCACGTCCCTCCAAATTCCGTTGGAGGCCAAGTGGCTACCCACGAATCGTGGCCTCGTCAGTCGGGGGGACTGCTTCGATATTGTCAAGAGGCCAGAGCTCTTCGACGAAGTCTTTGCGGTGCTGGATCGTGGTATTCTGCTATCAGTTTCGCTCCGAAGTGCGCTTGGCTGGGACGAGCCAATATCGATTCCTGTTTTGAACAATCAACTCCGTGCTATACTTCATAGTGGCCGTGCTTCGACCTTGAAACTGGACAGCTTGATCAGGGAATTCAGTGCCCGTGCCCTCAGCGAAGCGGATGTGACGGAAATCTCGAAGATCACTGCGCACACGGCTTGGATCCCCATCTCTTCTGGTCGCCTTGCACCAACCAACTATGCTGTATTCTCCTCGACGTTTGGTTTGGCAGGATTTCACCAAATCCCTTTTACCTTGGCCGATCGAGCGCAAGTCCGCAATTTCCTTTTACGGATGGGATGCACCGAAAGGTGAAGTTACCTGTCCTCCGTACCATCTCGTTTTTCTAACCGAATCATACAGACCATCATCTGCTGTTCTCGTCAACGAGCTGAAGATACTGGAGCAGAAATCGCACAAACAGGATGTCGTCGATCAGGCGATTTTGATTCTCGAAATAATTGCAGACGACCTCAAGTCTGCAAATCGCAAGGACATCCTCGTCCCGGACACCAATGCGGTTCTACGCCCAGTTTCCGACGTCTACTTCAACGATGTGGGGGAAAGAGCCTGCTTGATCGACCCTGGAAAGCATTATCTGGCTCATCCCAACCTTTCGGACGAGCTGAGCAAGCGGCTTCTGATGGATCGGCTTGGATTCAAGTCCGTCGAGTTCAATCCTGGTGTGGACATGGGCGAGACACTCACCACCACCATCCGCAACGTCCTGAAAGGCTATTCCGAACAACAGATTTGTAATGAATTCATAGCGAACGCGTGCGACGCTAACGCTACCAAATTCGGAATTATGGTGGATGAGCGTCCCAGTCCTGTCGAAAAATTGCTATCTTCTTCCCTGGCGCCCTTCCAAACCTGCCCTTCCTTGGTCTTCTACAACTCTGGGGTATTCACTACTAAAGATTTTGAGGGCATCTGTAGGACAGGAATAGGTGGAAAGAAAGAGAGACCGAATACGATAGGTCAATTTGGACTTGGAGTTCTTTCCGTGAGCAAAACCATACGACGCCTGGCTTGGGTTGATCTGCTTTTTATTAGATGTTTCACTTCACAGAGATGACAATGGTTGTCTCGGGCAGCCACGTCCTGTTCTTGGATCCGTCTAAAACGCATCTCCCTATCCAAGGTCAGTATTGGAGCTCGTCGAGGTAATGGATCTGCGAAACTAATAGCATTACATAATCAGGGCGGGCGTCTCTCCTTCTGCCTCTTGATCAGATGAAACGGTATACATATATCTTTGAGAAGTATCTGGCGCATTCTAACCCTGCTCAGGTTGTATCCCGACCATCTTCAATGCCTCGATGGCTTGTTTGACTTCCACATAAATCACGGGAGTCATTACAATGGCGTAAGCCATCCTTCCATCTTCACCTGCTATCCGACTGATTGCTTCCTTCACAGACTCTGTTCCGTCTTCCTTTGAGAAATTCTTCCCACATCAACGCGAATTCCATTTTGAGTACAACTCGTATTACCCCGCAGTATGTGCGAGACAAAATTGTCAAGCCGTACTGGAACTCCGCCAAACATGCGCTCATCTTCACTAAATTGGAGAGTATTGTCACACTCTCTCGGGACCCTACTGGTCGTACAAGTAGTGGATGGTCTATATCGGCTACCCGAGACCCGCCCACCGATTTCACATCGCAGCTCGTTCGCATTCATACTACTGGAGGGCAACCTGAAGCCGAAGATTTCAAAGTCGTCTCCTCATCTTGCCCCCTGAGCGATTTACCCTCGGAGCTAACCCCCCTCATTGACCAACATCGGCTCCGATCGCCTATTATTGTCAGCCTGGCTGCCCCGCTTGCTAGCAGCGATGCAAATCTCAATCTATTCTCGACGCTTCCACTCCCAACGACAACTACCTTACCAGTCCATTTGTCGGCCTCTTTCATTCTTACACCAGATCGCCGACACGTACGGCTGGATGATTCCGGCAGTCCAGAATCCAAATACAATCAGTGGTTACTCTCGGTTGTCGCTCCGCCGCTCTATCTCTTTCTTTTAGAGGATCTGCTCATGACCCAGGCCCGATTGGGTAACGAGGCATGGTGGCCGGGCAATCACCAACAGCAGGACAGCGTCTCAAAATACCTTGTAGAATCATTCTATTCGACTCACCTCGCCTCCACCAAACGTCGCGTCTGCGGGAGTGTCTTCGAAGCCGGACAGCAGTTTCGACCTTCGGATGTCCTTTTAGGGGGTAACGAACCAACTCCAGTAAGCAAGGTTCTGGCCTTGCTCAGCACTCCCCATATCGTCCGGCTTCCTCCGAAGGTTCGGGTCCGTTGTGCGGAGGTGATCAAGACAGTGGATCCCGCTTTTGTTAAGTCCGAAATTACGCAGAAGGCTCGAAGTCTCGTGGCGTTATTCGGCAGTGGCCAAGTGACTATCCGAGATATCCAAAGTCTCGCTGATTTCATCGACACTATGACGAGCTGCACTGGCCTTCCCTTATTACCCTTGGCCGATGGGAAACTGGGAATTTTGGAGACATCTGGATCAACCACTTACTACGTGTGGAAGCCTGCCTATCCTGACCGTTTCCTTTTCCGCCCCCAGCACCTCATCCATCCCGAGTTTTCGGCGGACAAGTTCATAGATAGAGGTCTTAACGTGACCAAGATCACCCCCACCGCCGTTGACAACTTGATAAAAGAGCACTTCTCCGAAGGTGCTGAAAGGACAATGAAGGCGGACGACGAACTTTGGATTGCAACCTGGTGGGCAGAATTGCCCCACTTCAACTGGACGGATGCGGAAACACAATTTTTCTCATCATTCCCATTGGTGAAGACCACTCGTCCAGGCCATTATGTGTCTTTGAGAAAGTGTTGGACAGATTCTGTGATCCTCACCAGCGACTCCGAGCCATATTGGCTATGCAATCTCTTCAGCGAACTAGGCGCATGTGTTGTTCAACGGGACGGCAAAGATCTGCCGAAGGCCCTTCGTAATTCCCTCAAAATTTACCCTGCCTTCAGCTTCGAGAAAGTGTTACAATTTTTCCACAGCATCGAGGCTTCGATTCCCAGTCGATTCGCTAAACTCGATCCTCCGGTCCATGAGCAGTTTGCCGACTGGGCCCGTGGACAAATCCTTCGTACACCGGAGAGACTTTGCCCCACTGCGAGTGCCCTGCCGATATGGAAGAAACTGCAGAAAGAACAAGTAGTTACTTTGCATCCGGCTTCAAAACTCAAGATGTTACCTTTCGGCATAAATCGTGACATAGCCCTGCGCTTTATCGGCGTACCCTCGGTGGAGTACAATGCATCACTGGTAAGTGACTGGTCCATCTGAAAACGGTCCTTGTTTATTGATTCATCTGAAAGGTCCATCTGAAAGTAGTTCCGATGAATTTTAATCAATTCTTCTATCACCTTAAACTGCCGACCACCTTGAAGCCTGAGGACCAACAGATTTACAAACAACTCCTAACTTTGATGCCTTCGAACTTCATCTACAACAATGACACCATGTAAGTACTACCTCGTCGCTTCTGACCAAGCTGAGCGTTGGCAGACTTGTTCCAAACGGAAATCGCACTCTCGTCGCAGTCAATACGCTCTATACTCGACATGCTCTCTTCGTTGCTGCGTTTGGCTCGGATTCTTCTCCTGAACACTTCATTTTGGATTCCTATCGCGACTTAGGTCGGTCGTCGTCCATCCTTCTGACTTTAAGCCGCTATTGACCCTGGATGCCACAGAACCGCGTCTGGTTTCTTTAGGTCTTAAGAGTCACACGAATCTCGACGTGGAAACTTTCAAGGTATGCGCCAAGGCGATACAGGACGACGCAGCGCACCGGAATATCACGGCTCGAGCACGCATTATATTTCGAGCTTACGGAGAAGATATGCCCCTGCGGATCCAGTCCAACCAAGGCTATATCTGGCGCCAGCTCGATAAATTACGCTTTGTACCCCGCGAACCCCTTCGTCGGCGGACGATGGGGATAGAGGAGTCATCGGTATATGTAAAGCACCTTCCCAGTATTGTATCCCCGGAGGAAGTGCTCTTAGCCAAGAACGAAGCCATCGCGTGGACTCAACGGGCTGTCCTGACGTATCCGCCCGAGGAACGAGTACTGCTTGCAAATCCCCGCTTCGGACAACCGACTGCACAAGAAGTGGTCAGTTACCTTCTTTTCCACTTTTACGTTGTCCGCTCACGGTGATTGCAGGTGGAGCATCTTCGTGTTCTCGCTCTGCAAGTCGCCAAGGACTACGCCTCTGATATATATCTGCTGCAGGATCTGGAAGCGACCTACCAATGGTTGGATGACCACCAGGACGAAGTCGAAGACGTCATTGTCGAGTGTCATGACCAGCCACTTTTCCTGAATGTTGATGACCCCAAGACCGACCCGTGGCTTTGGCACTGCGCGGACGAGATGTTTTTCAATATTCTTGAGGGAGGCGATCTCAAATCTGTCAAGAAATTCCTCGTACCATTCAAGGACCTCCTTTCTGTTTCCGGTGTCGAGGACATTGTGCATGCGCCGGCCCCGGGCGTCGTGCGGTCATCGGTGGAGGCTCAGCTGACGCTGTTGCGCAAGGGCTTCCAAACGATGAGGATGGAAGGCAAGCTGACGGACGTGGTGTTCATCTCCGATGACGAGGCGCGTTTTGGTGCACATCGCGCCTTCCTCGCGCCTACGAGCGATTACCTGAACGATCTGTTCTGCGGTTCCTTCACGGAATCGGGTCCGGGAAGCGCAGACGATCCAATCGAAATTGAGGTGGATTATCCTGGGCCTTGTGTCGAATCCATCCTGGGTGAGTGCCTTTCCGCTACTCGTCTGCTTGAAACCGATGATCTTCGTTAGATTATATTTATGTGGGCAAGACCCCCAATTTAGAACGGCTCGACGACTTGTTGGACGTCATGGAGTGAGTACTCCCCCGCCCGCTTCTCATCACCTTGCTAATCAATCTCAGCCTGTCGAATTACTGGGGCCTTGAAGAGTTGAATCAGCTCGTACAGACCAAGATCATTGGTAATAATCAGATCTCCCCTGCGACATACGAAGAGGGTGAGTTTGTACACCATCGCGTTATCCGGCGCTGACTCGCGATAAATTAGTCCTGGCCCGTGCAACAGCGTTAGATGCAAAGCTACTTCTCGACGCGTGCGAGTTTTTCGAGCGAGAGAATCGGGAGGCGATCTTGCGACTGAAGGGGGAGTATCACGGCAAGCGGCGGTCGGCGCGCCGGATCCCGAAGAAGACACCCGCAGCCCGTCCAGTGGGCCCTGTCGCATCCACCTCGTCTGCCCCAAGCGCTTCCACCTCGAGTAGCCTACTCAAGCTGAAACCGAAGCCAAAGAAGGTCGTAAAGGGATTCATGAAAGGACTACGGAAAGTCGGTGATTCGTGGGATTTTTTGTCGTAGCATCGAAAGACCTTTGTTGTACTTGTATTACAAGAAACCTAAGTATGTATAATGTACTCATATCCCGTTATTGATACAGAAGGCGCGTCAAGCGTCGTAGATGCGCATCAAGCGGCTATTTTGCCGGCGTCATCATGGCAAGATTCAGGGCGCCAAGGACTATTTCATATGCGAGCTCGACGGTGTCCCAAAGGGCGGGGTCGCTAATGCCGAGCGCGACCATGTCCTGCCAGAGCTCCTTGACGTGCGCGGTGTGGGTCATCAAGACTTGCACATTCGACGTCGACGCGACGCAGAGGTGCGCTGAGAGCTGGTGGAGGTCCGCACCGGATTGGAGAGCAGCACGGACGGTTTTGTGCGTGAGTTTCCGCAGGAAGTGCGGGGGGATGGGGAAGAGGGCGGTCAGGACGGCGTCGAGGCGGTGGGAGTACATGAAGGCGAGGAGGATGGAGAAGGCCGGCGCGGATGGGAGCGCAAGGGGCAGGACGGGAAGGTGCACGGAAGCAGAAGCGCGCGGTGCAGGTGGAGGCAGCTGCGGGAGCTTGGAGCAATGGGCGGCGAGGACCAGAGCATGGATGGGGAAGATGAGGTGCATGTCGGCGGGGCCAGATGGGGATGTATTTGAAACGGCGAGCGCATGAGTGGGATAAACCGGGTGAGTGGAGTCGCGCGGCGGGAAGAGGGGGACCGTGAGGTACGGGGGGAGACTCGACTTAGGGAGTGCAGTTGGAAGATGGGACGGGGAGAGTGCTGAAGTGCCGGATGCCATCCTGGTACAACGTTAGGAAGCTGTAGGGAAAGAACGGAGAGTAAACTCACTGATGAGCTGTGTCGAGTAGATTTTTGTGGATGAATTGGATGGAAACATTGCCCATATCTACATCTGGGGACGCGGCGAGCAAGGCGGCACGCGAAACCTCTGTGAAAGGTGGTCGCACAAGAGTCCGAGGGAGCTGAAAGTTGGACGACGAGGTACGGGAAGGCATATCAAGGGTGCAATAAAGAGTGTAGTGATGAAGACCTAGGCGGTGGAGATCTTGCAACTGCGGGTGCCAAGTTCGGATTGAAGGAGTCGAAACAGCGGCGGAGATTTATAGAAATGCAGTATACAATAGCTGCTTCGACATTGCGAGTCGCTTTTGTGGGCGCACCGATTCTGAGTGATCCGCATTCAGCACTTGGGTGCCTGCTGGTCGGGCACATAATAGTCCGAGTTCAACACCAAGTTCCCGTTTAGGCACAGAAAGTTGATGCCATCACGCGGCTCAATTGTAGAAATCTCATTTGGGCGCGTTCGGTTCTGTTCAATTGTCTTTACATGGCATCCCGATTTATTCTCTGCAAATGAGGTGACCTGAAATTGAGTTCTTCGTGCAAAATACCAGGGGCCGGCCGAACCAACGAACCCGAAGGTAGGATTTTCGCGAGTTTGAAGTAGCATTCGGGATCACACTGCTCAGTGCTATCTAACCACACACGCGGCATTGGTGGGCAGATTTCGCCCACCAATGATGGGGGCCCGCATTTCCCATTCGAGACTAGTTTCTATTGTTACTGTACGTGTATCTGCGCAAAGTCCATTTCATTGTGTCCATTCCTCGGTCACGATGGTTCCTTGTATTTGAGTTGTCGGTATTCGCACGCCAATGCATATTGTAAGTCATCGTGCCTGCTCCACTGGCATCGGTTGGAGTTCCAATTGTATATGAGTGCCGAAAGTAGCACTTCGGCATTATAGTTATCACACACATAATAACTTGCAAAGAACACACTTTGAAGCTGTCTTCGTTATTCAGGAATGAGAGCCCTTATGGAAATTGTCGTATGCATGTAGGGAAAGCGATTTGGCCAGACTTAGCCCCTATCCATAGACAATTAGCTTCCGATCGCGAATCATTTCGTTTCCTTATCTTATCTCGTTTTGATTCTCCATTCTACGGTGCGTCGGTGTCCGTGTCGGAATCGTCTGGCTCCGCGGAAGGCCAAGAGCGGGATACACGTTATGTATGACGATTTGATCAGTGTACGAGTCGACTAGAAAAATCTGGAGGATAGGCGTGAGCAGGACAAAAAAGGTGTCATGTCACCCCATCGGGATGTGAAAGCCAGGTGCAGCAAATAGATCCTTCGAGGTGTCTGCGTCGAACGTTGAACCAGCACTTCGACACAATTGGGTGGGCTTTCTTCTCCAGAACCGTCCCGTCTTCTCCGGACCGGATTATAAACCCCGCTCTTCACCGAGGACCAAATTAAATAATAGATGCAGCAAAGAGACCTATTGTACAGGTGTGATGGAGGCGCTAAGCGCCTAGTACTCGAGCCCCATCTTGCGTTGAACAATTAAGGCGGAGAGCAGGATGTGGTCGAAGCAGTCGTGTCCATCGGGAAATATTGTAAGGACAGCTTCTGGAAGGGGTGGAGGTGCATCTAGCGGTGGAGGGACGAACGACGCTAGTTGGACCGTCGAGGAGATGGTATAGCACTGTGTGATCCACGCATGAGCTCCCCGCGTATTCAGACCGATAAAGACTACTTGCGATGCACATTGGGGAGCCATCTTCTAGTGTAGAGCGGCAATCCCACCGCAGACCGATCTCATCCCACCTCCAAGTCCAGTGTCTCTATGGGTTTATTTGGATGAGCGACAATGCACTCGAGAGAGGACAGGACCATACCGGAGAGGCATTTATGTTGAACAAGACATTAGAGAGGCGGGTCGTTATGTCGCCAATCGTTATGATCGCACGACGGTGGTTCAATGAAAGCCTGGCCGCCGTTAGCCGGATAAAACGAGAGTAACGATTTTATGCCCACGTACTCAAAGTCCCCAATGAACCACTCCTGGTCATCTTCCACACGATGCACCGACGTGTGGTAAGAGATCGGAACGAAGGGATTAAGGTTCAGCGACACCGCTATTCGATACTGGCCCTGGTCGTCTGCACTTTCTGGCGGGACCATCAACATCGAGTTCGAGTCGCCGGCGAAGCGGGGCGAGGTGAAGGTGTACGTTAAAGGCACTTTGGGCCTGCGCACGCGCGAGTACCGGGGAGGTTGTGAGGAATTGGAAGTCACATAGCTAGACATGGGTCAGCTTTAGTAAAGGTGAGCAACGGAGGAAATTATACTGGTATACTCTGGAAGGGGTTCGACAGAAGGACTACTACTGCTACTGGCCATGGAACCGTCTTGGGAATCTAGAGAGTGTGAGATTCGCCTCGTTCAGCAGAGAAATGCATACTCAGTACTATCATAAGAGAAAGATGGAGGATGTGAGAGTTGTTCCTTCTAGACGACCCTCCGTCGTGGCTCAGTGTTGGTCAAGAGCAAAAGGCGATGCCTGACGCTGACTCATCACTCTCAACGATGGCCTTCACATTCCAGCTCGGGACGCCCGTAAATACGGCCCTGTTCCTCTTTATTCTGTACTCTGTGCAGCGCGTCGTGTTTCCCAGTGTCTCCAAGCCAAAGACGATCCCCCGGGAGTTCAAATCGGGCTACTCATGGATGCCCAAATCGCACCCGCCCACGGTCTTGTTCAAGACGTACACCCCCAAGACCTTGGAGCCGTTCTCCGGAAAGGATGGAGGACGCATTCTCCTTGCTATCAACGGCATTGTGTTTGATGTCACTGGGGGGCGGAATTTCTATGGTCCCAGTGCGTCGTCTGCATCCTGACGTGTCGAATTTCCGTTCATGAGCTGCAGCTGGGATGTACGGGAACTTTGCGGGGCGCGATGCATCAAGGGGAATGGCAAAGCAGTCTTTTGACATAGGTGCGTATTCCCGTTGTTGTGCTTTTCTGCCCTGCTCACGCCGTCTAGAAATGCTTACCCCGATCGACCAACCTCTCGACAAGCTCGCTGATCTCCAGCCGGACGAGATGTGAGTGTCCGTCCTTTCTCGCGTCCTCCAGACCTCATTGGTTTGCTTTCCTCCACTTCAGAGACAACATGAAAGGTTTGTCGCGTGCATTAGACTATCTGTACCAAGTTTCACCACTTTTTGTCAGGCTGGATCGACCACTTCTCCAACAAATACATCATATGCGGGAAACTTGTCGAGAACGACGCCATCTAGGCAGTATTACCGAAAGGTTGCTCTCTTTTCTAGTCACTGTAAATGCACCTGCATATGGAATGCCAAATGGCAATATCTTTCAAACTATATTCGGCATTATTCTCCACGCATCCACCCAAGCCAGAAAAGCAGATTCCCTCTCGACCCTATATCCCTGCTGCAGTAAGCTTAACAAAAACATTCGAAACCGTGCGATCCATATCATCCAGCTTCCTCATCGTAGTAATCGTCTGGCACACCTCTTCCAGTGCCAACAGGGCTTGCCCGCGAAGGCTCCCGGCATCTGATACAGATCCACTAAATAGTTTGCGAAGCCGTGTCTTGGATTCCCGCTCAGCCGGGTCCTTTTCACGTTCATCCCCGCGGTCCAAAAGAAAGTCGGGAATCTGGGCAACGGCCCATGTCGGTGCGGTGTTGGTACACTCCCAGTCGAGGACGGCGGTCACGACGGAGGGGTCGTCTTCCCGAACCATTATATTCGAGGGATTGAAGTCGGGGTGGCGAAGGACGAAAGGTCCTGCACCGGGGAGTAAGCATTCCATGGTGTCGACTCTCCGATGCAATTGGTTGAGGAGGGACGTGTATTGCTCCAGTGAATTCGAATCTGGATCCGAAGCCCACGCTGAATGCAAGTCCGCCCGGTGCTCCGAGATCCACTGGAGTTCGCGATCAATACATCCCAGAAGGTAATCTCGCTCGGTTGCCCACGGTCCAGAATTCAGAGCAGAATCCGTGCGGAAGCACCAGGGGCTGCAAGTCGGTATCATGGCGCCAAGAGAGGTATCGTTATTTTCGCCCGGATATAAACTGCCGATTGCAGGAAAACCAGTCTGCAGTAATTGGGTGGTGTATCCAGCGAGGGTTTCGACGACCGTTTCGCGCTGTAGCTGGGTCATATTTGGCCACATCCGGTCAAGTGTTCGCCCTGGGACCTAGAACGAGCAATCAATTGAGGCGCGCTCGAACGATCAGCTATATCGTACCTTCTCCATTATCATGTAAGGTGCACCAACAGCCGCCAAATTTTCTTCGTCGTCTGAATCTGCGCATTCCGATCGACCGCTGGGATCATAAAACATGATGGTCGGGACCGGAATATCTGTATTTCTCTTAACCCAATTGATTGTTGCCACCTAGCATGGCGGAGGATTATTCATTGTCGAAGTTGGGAAATTGAGTCGAATTACCTCGGATTCCATCTTTCTCGTATTCCTATAATCAGGGATATCGAAGGCCACTCGAACAATTAGCTCGGACTTGGCATGCTTACGCCCTGCACTAAGTGTGGCCAAGTATATCTGTGCGTATCAGAAATCTAGCAGTATAATATGGAATGGACCCACACGATGGAATCCTCCTAGAACGTTCCCTGTCAAAATACCGAGGATTCAATGAGTGCGCTCACCTTCGGCGATCTTGGAGAGAACGCATTCTTCGTTTCCGGTAATATCACAGATGGACTGTCTCAGATTCTTCACATCCAGACTATCGTTGAGCTTGATACTTCGAGGCTGCCGCTCGCGGATGGCAAGAACTTCAGCACTAGACATTACCATGGCTTCAACTTGAGCAGTTTGGTTTTGTGTGCGCTGAATACGCTTAGGAACGGAAGGAGTGAAGAGCTTGATTACGGGTTGAACCAACGGAGGATCGTGGTTGAAAACAAAGTTGAATCGGAACATCGGGCCGAGCTCATCTTCAGGGCCGGTCAAAGCGCGTTTGCTTTTGCTCTCACCGCGATGAGTACCGTCGATTCCTGGGAAGCGGAATACAATCGATCAAAGAACTCTAATGCTGCATCTGGACCCTCTGTTCCTCGTCGCGCCCCCACCGCCTTGATTGAAGACGATGATGACGAACCAATGCCCGACGTCGTCGAGGAACCTTTACCTGACGAAACGCCGCTGGAACAGCTCACGCGCCACTGGATGAACGAGAGACACGCTCCAGATATACTCCCCGCACAGGATGTTCTGTTATCTTCGTTACTGGACCATATTCGACGACAGGTGGGCATTGCGGGTCGTGGAATGACCCGTTACTCAGTTGCACCAGTCGGACACGATCCAACTCTTACGAGGGGATCCCTCATCCTCCGAGGAAGAACATATCCGGATCATGCTTGCGCAGACGGAGGTCGAGCGCGTAAAGTTCATTGTACGCTCATACGTGCGCACGCGTCTTTTCAAGGTACGTTTACACTGAACATTTTTCGGCCGCGTGGTAATCATGCAAAAGCTTACAGATTGAAAACTACGCTCGCTATATCATTGCGAATGAGGAGGTGCAAACCCGAATAACTGCCGCTGAACGCGACTATGCCAGTCGGTTAGTTGGCCCTTCCTTCACTGCGCTGTCTCTGATGATGTTCTGGAATAGGCACGCCCACCTGATAGATCGCCATTTTTATGCCTCTGTTCTCCAGAGTCTACCTGAGTCTCAGTCTGGACTCGACGACATACCCAATTTTATCATGCCTCCGATGGGTGAGTGGTCGTGCTACGCTGTTAACGGGCTCCTCACGCACTCTTCAGTCACCGAGCCGGACACGACGCGCGCTGTGTTCGCCCACGCGCTCAGAAACACCATTGCCAGAACGCCCGAGTGAGTATAAAACTACCGCGCTCTCCCTTTTATTAATCTAACACAGAGGCAAAACCGTCGACCTCGCAAAAGGGAGCCTCACGTTAGTCTCCTTCGCGGCCGTGTCGGACCTAGTCGAATCTGGCGATGTCGAGCTCGTGTAACGGTGTCAATTGTATATTACAAGGGTATCAATACATTCAAAAAATCAGAATACATTGATATAGTCAGTGTCAGAATGATAAAGTTATGGGTCGATGCTACCGCTTGGGCATGAATGGCTTGTCCTCCCAGTCGCTGTCTACGTCCTCGCGGTCGTCCCCATCCTCCATGTTGGCGTCCTCCCCGTCCTCAGGGTCGGGTTCGGGCTCCGACTTGGCCACCTCCTCGTCCGCCTCGCCCTTCTTCTTCTTCCGCTTCCGCGTCGAGGGCTCACCGTTGCCCGTCGTCCGTTTTCCCTTGCCGCGCTTCTTCCGCTCCGCGCCCTCGCCCTCCAAGTCTATAGTTCCCCCATTGGATGGGTCCGGGACAGCCTCGACAATCTCCTTTAGAAAGTCGAGCATCTCCGTCGTCGCGACCGCGTGCTTTCTTTGCGCGTTGTCAGCACTGAACAAGATGAAGACTTGACACGCACAAATGGTACGCTTCGACCTTCTTAGACCCGCGCTCCACCGTGACCTTGCTCGCCTCATCGATGATTAGACCCAGAAACAGCTCCAGTGCCTTTGCTAGTGTCCCTCCTGTTAGTACTGTATTGCATCCTCATATTGCGCGAACGCACATATCACGATCGGCGTGGCTTGCGCGACTTTCCCCACCTCTTCGTCCTTCTGCATGATTCGCTTTATGCGAGCCTAGGTTCGGATACCTTTGTTAGATTTTTTGGGTGGCGCCGCAGCAAGACGCATACGACAGGGAATTTCGTCTGCTTGTTTTTGTTTTTCATGTTGGGGGTTTTGAACGGTTCCAAAATCCGCCCTTATCAAACGCGAAGAGACGTAGGACTGAGAGGCACTACCGTAGTACAAATCGCCACGAAAGTTGTTTGGAAGTAAATTAGCCCCGTGATCTCCGTCAATGATCACATGTTCAGCAAAAGAACGCGTCGCGTACACACAATACAACGCGACGAACTACAGTAACATCTACAGTATACAGTATACAGTAAAACGTCTGGCAAAAGAGTGGCTTATAATTATGTGAAGAATACCTCAAACTGGCGCTAATCGTCTCTCGCTAAATATCGCTTCAGCGCAATATACCAAATAAAGTGAATCAAAACAGCTTACCCGTTCCCGTTGCCCAACAACTCCTCGAAATTGTCTCGCAGTATGTTCAGTCGCTGGTCGTGCTCGTTACCAGTTAGATGGCCCAGATCCATCATGAATGCATCGCATTCTCGAATATACTGATCCAGATCCTTGCATCGTGCGATGCTGAGCTCGGGCTCATTAGACCCGCGCGCCCGAGCAAGGTACGATGCAACAATGGTGGAGAAGCCCCCTAGATCTTTGGTCAGTTTTTAAAAGATGGTGAACAGAGCCATACCGAGAACGGCAATGGTGAGGGAGGTCTGGAAATATCTTCAGAATTGCATGTTTCAGCATGTAAGGAATCCGAACCTGCCGGCCAGAGGTCGCGGCTGATAGCCCCGTTGTAAGCGAGCCTAAGACTACCTGCAAACCGATAGCAACCTGTAGGGAGGGGGTCATTATCGAATGAATCGCGTTGATAAACCACGTACGTTGAGCGCGTAGCCCGTCATTTTTGCTTTGAACTCGCATCTGGCCCGCTCAGCCCTCGCAGTCTCGAGGGTCGGGAGAAGACGTTCGTAGAGGGTTTTTTGGCGCTGAAAGCATTATGCTGATCAATAGGGATAACCACAGGAATGGGAAAAACTCACATCCCGCTTCGGCTCGACAGGAATAATCCAATCAAGCTCTGACCGCTGCTGGCTGTTGTTATGGTAAATCGACGGTCGCGGAAAAAGAGGTGCGTCATATTGAGGACTGCGAGTCGGAGTCGGAGCCAGCGCAGCTTGTTGCGGGGTTTCGATATTGATGTGTTCCGGATGTTGCGGGAGTTTTGGGAATGAGCCGCTCAAGGCGTCGCGCAGCAGTCGATTGCGTTCGTCATCTGGCGGAATTTCATGTGAAGATATTGGCTGAGGAGATTCAGGGCCTGGGGTGGCAGTAGCGGCACGGATAGCGATATAACTTGGATGGCCCGTGTCTGGAGCAGAATTGGACTCTACTTCGGCGGCGACGCGCGAACGTTGGTCGATGGACGCGGGGGGACCGATCCTGCTAGTACTGGCAATTGGGGAATCCTGGGTCCGTTCAGAGGCCATGAGAAATGGTAGGAGGCCGATACTGCACTAATAAACGCCACGCACAGGCAGAGAGGCACCATATCAAACTGCCAGGTACCGCAGATTTCGCGATCGAGGCTTAGAGGAACAGCTGGAATGAAAGGTCCCCATGGGCAGCGCGCCATTCGGAGTGTCTTGTTCGGGACGGACATCACGGCGCGAATGTAAAAAACCTTCTATGCAATGTCCATGTCAAAGAAAATCATGTCCGGATATACGGGAATCGTGTTTCGACTTGACAACTCATGAACAACGAATGGAAGAAATTGTAGTGATATGTAAGATGGCCTTTTTCATTTATCTACAGAAGTAACAGTATTAAATCGCCTCAGCCCATCACACTCGCCAACAGCGCCATCCGAATCTAAGCCAATAATTAGCGCGGTGCGACAAGTCAAAGGATGAAACTTACGAAGAGGCCGTAACGCATCTGTCGGAAGTAAACAGCGCGGCGCGAATCGAAATCGACTTCGGGGTCAATTTCTGAAGAGCTGTGGTCAGGCAAGAGCAGAACGAACAGCTCAGCAAACATACCGTTTACTCGGGGGAGCGGATGCATCACGATCATGTCCTCCTTAGCCCTCGAAAGCACGGCATGATCAACGCGATAGGCGTCTTTGACCTGGGCCCACTCCGTTTCGCTCTCAAACCTCTCCTTCTGGATGCGCGTCACGTATAAAACGTCGGTGTCGGCCAGCACCTCATCGAGGGATTCACATTGAGTTACAGGGATGCCCGCCTTCCGGGCCACCGCAACGACGGTAGCAGGCATTGCCAGCAAGCGAGGCGAAACGAAATTGAGGCGGACCGAATAAAGAGACAGTAGCGTCACCAGACTGTGTACGGTGCGGCCGTTCTTGAGGTCCCCAAGTAAGGTGATGGTGCGGCCATTCACCGTTCCAAGCTCCGATCGGATGGTATAGACGTCCAATAGAGCCTACAAGTCGAAGAGTCAGTGTCGGCCTAGCACACATACGATTCCGGTACCTGAGTGGGATGCTCGCCAATTCCATCGCCAGCATTTATAATCGGCACGGGAGAGAACTTCGCAGCCAGTTGGGCACTCCCGACATCGGGATGACGGATAACGATGGCATCTCCGTAACACCCCAGAGTGCGAATGGTGTCTGGCAAACTCTCGCCCTTGTTCACGGACGACGTATCTACGGAGATCTGCACAACTTCCCCGCCACAGCGTTTCATGGCTGCGTCGAACGACGAACTCGTGCGCGTCGACGATTCGTAGAAAAGAGTGCACAAAACTCGGCCCTTGAGGATGTCCAGAGTACCGTTCCTCTCGACTTGTAAACGCATCTCATGAGCAAGCGAGAACAGATCGTACATGTCGCGGTGGGTGAATTGTTTGACGGAGAGAATGTGGCGGCGGTGGAAGGCGGGATGGGGTGTGGTATGCGACAAGGGATGTGGCCCTTGAGAGACACGCAAGCCACTAGACGACTGCGCGCCCATGGATGTGAGTGCCATGATGTTGCCATTTGACATGGACTCCGGCGGCTCTTTGGCTGCGACTGGCCCAGGAACCGGGGGGTGGTTGATCGTGGCGCCCGAGATATCCTTTCCGAGCGGCACAGAGAACAGCGAGCCGTCTAAGTAGGCAGTGTTGCTATGAACGACTACCCTGTGAATGGCACCGGTCACCAACTTGGTCTCCAGCGGGGACCAGCACGTCTCTCGCTTGCCAAAGCGCACTTTCCGCCCGATGACGACCTCGACATGCGTATGCGCCTGATCTGGGAGGCCAAAAATGTGAGCAGGGTTATCGTGCAACCTGATACGGATGTCGTCGAGTGAGAGACGACCGTCCTGCACCGCAGTCAGCAGAAGTGGAAGGGTTTCTTCCATCCCTGATGCCGGTGAAGGCTTTTCGCCAACTTCAAGTGCAAGTCGGTAAGGGGTTGCCCCAACGGAAAACGCGTCAATGAGGTCGAGCTTCTGCCACAGCGACTTCTGGTTCTCGGATGAAGGAAGGAACTGACACGTCGGGAACTGCTCGCGGGAGAAGAACAAAGCGTAGACCGAGACATCGCAAGTCACCTTGAGCTGCTTGGCCTTGCTGAGCGAGATCAACAGGAGGTCATCCCTGCTCCGGACGTCGGTGACATGCACACTGCGATTGTGCAAACTGGCTAGCAAGAGGATGCAAGCAAGGTCGGACCCTTTGGCGTCAGTTACGACGGGCTTTTCTGCAGGCCATGACGTGAAGTGGGCCGCGACGACGGACAACGGTACGGAGGTTGTGCTGACATCGAAGGGGATGAAGAGCGCCTTAGCCTCAGCCTGGAGCTCTTCGTCCAGGGACTGGACGTTGTCCACAGAGGCAGCAATGCTTAGAGCAAAGTTGCAATGTGCTGCGCCTGCCACGTTGGCTTTGGCTCGCTCGAGCGTAACGCGATCCGAGATACTGGCCTTCAGATCCAACGGAACGACGACACAAGTGGTAAAGCCAGCACTGATGGATGCCTTCGTGACCTGGATCAAGTCCAGACTACCCTCGGCGACTAGACTGGGAACGAACGCGGCAATGTTGATCAGGCCAGGGAACGTGTGCGTCCGGTGAGAGCTCTTGGAATCGATACTGGACACCTCGAGTGGTAGTTTCCGCACAAGAGCTTCCGCGAGCATCTTAGCGTTCTTGATGTTGGTGATCAAAGGGACAGCGAAGTCGACAGCCATACGCCGAGTATGGTAGCCTTTGCTGCTATAGCTGGCGGGTCTGCGGTAATGGTTCTTGGACGGCAGATTGATATACATGTCGATCAGATTATTTGCCAGATGTTGTGTCAGGGAATACTCCGACTTTTGCTTGTCGCGATTGTCCTCGCCGAGGGTTTCGAGATACTATCGCACATCGGTACAGTTGGGAAGATAAAAGACTAACTCGCTCACTTTGCAGGGAACGTTGTGTTCGGTCAAGAAGTCTGCGGTCCCCGAAGTCGCGAATATATTGTAACCAGCGGCGCTGAGCCTTTGAACCGAAGGAAGAATCTCGAGTTTCTCCCGATAACTACCGATAGAGAAGAGAATGTTTTTCTTCGGCGGCACGATGCCCGTTGATATTAACGCCTTCAAGTAGGCTTCATATTTGTCGTGACCAAAGCAAGCGACCTCGCCAGTCGACGCCATCTCGACGCCAAGAACGGGGTCGGCGCCGGACAATCGACTGAAGCTGAACTGCGGGACCTTAACTCCGACATAATCCAGTGGCATCCCGGCATCCGGGTAAGCCTCGACGGGTATACCGAGCATGACCTTGGTGGCCATTTCGATGGCGTCGATGCCAGTGACCTTCGAAACGAATGGAAACGAACGCGCGGCGCGTAGATTACACTCAATGACTTTGATTTCGTTGTTCTTGGCAATGAACTGGATGTTGAAGGGCCCGGTGACATTGAGCGCATTACCGATTTTTGCTGTCGCTTCCTCGATTTGCCGGACGGTCTGCGGGTCCAAGTCCTGTGGAGGGTGGATGAGAGTGGCGTCACCGGAGTGCACACCGGCATTCTCGACGTGCTCCGAAATGAAATGCATGACCATCTTTCCGCCCTTAGCCACGGCGTCCATCTCAATCTCCTTCGCCTGCTCGATGTATTTCGTGATGACGACGGGGTGGTCGCGAGAAACGGCGGTGGCTTGAGTGAGATAATTGGAAAGGTCGTCTCCAGTCGACACGACGTTCATGGCGGCGCCAGACAGGACATAAGAGGGTCGGACCAGGACTGGGTATCCCACTTTGTCACAGAAGGTTTGGGCTTCTTTGAAGCTAGTAAGTTCCTTCCACAGAGGTTGATCGACCCCGATTTCGTCGAGGAGCCGCGAGAACTTGTACCGGTTCTCAGCAGTGTCGATCATCTCTGGGGACGTCCCGTAGATTTTGACGTTCTGGCGGTAGAGTGGAAGCGCTATATTGTTCGGAGTTTGCCCGCCCATAGCGAGGATCACGCCGCGCGATCGCTCCGTGTCATAGATATCGAGAATCGTCTCTAAGCTGATGTTCTCGAAGTAGAGCCGGTCCGCCTCGTCGTAATCCGTGCTGACGGTTTCCGGATTGTAGTTGACCATGATCGTCTGGAGTCCTTGGTCTCGGAGGGTCCGGATGGCTCGGACGGCGCACCAATCGAACTCCACGGACGAGCCGATCCGGTAAACACCCGAGCCAAGTACCATGACACCCCGGTCGTTGAATGTGACGTCGTGCTCAATCGCATTGTAGGTGGTGTACAGGTAGTTGGTGAATGCCGGGAACTCCGCAGCAACAGTGTCGATCTGCTTGACGAAGGGCGCGATGCCACTTTCTTGACGGAGCCGACGTACAGCAAGTTCGGTCGAGCCCATGCAGATAGCGAGCTGCCGGTCGGAAAAACCAAGCTGTTTGGCCTGCTTGAGAAGGGAAGGAGCGATGGTCGAAACGTTACAGTCACTGCGGCTGCGATGAGCCGAGCGAGAACAGGAAAAGTGAACGACTTACGAGAGGCGCTGTTCCATGTCGAAGATGTACTGGAGCTTCGTCAAGAACCACTTGTCAATGTTGGTCATTTGCCATATTTTGTCGACACTGTATCCGCGATGGAAGGCCGTCGAGATGGCAAAAATCCGCCTATCGGTAGGGTTGACCAACTCTTCATCGATATCGTCAACAAAATCGTTCTGCGGTATGATCAACAAAAGGAGGGACACAACGTGGATGCAAACGACCAACTTTGGCGAATCCAGCAAAACGGTCGTCTATGGCACGGATCGCCTTTTGGAAGGTCTCTTCGAATGTCCGCCCGATACTCATCACCTCTCCGACGCTCTTCATGCTGCTGCTGAGAAGACGACTGACGCGGCTGAACTTCATCAAGTCCCAGCGCGGAATCTTGACAACACAGTAATCCAAGCTGGGCTCGAAACAAGCACTCGTTACTTGAGTCACCGAGTTCTTGATCTCGTTCAAGGGAATACCGAGACCGAGCTTCGCGGCAATGAAGGCGAGGGGGTAGCCGGTCGCCTTCGAAGCGAGTGCAGAAGAACGGGAAAGTCGGGCATTGACCTTGAAACAAGGTCAGCACAAAAACAGTCCAGCGCGGCAACGAGAAACGGACCTCGATGATGCAATACTCTTGCGAGGCAGGATTCAGGGCGTATTGAATGTTGCACTCCCCGACGACTCCGAGGTGGCGAATGACATTGATGGCCGTGGTGCGAAGCATATTGTAATCCGAGTCCGACAACGTCTGCGACGGTGCGACGACGATGGAATCACCGGTGTGAATACCCAAGGGGTCAAAGTTCTACGAAAGCCAAGTCAGTTCCTAGACTCGAAGGAGTGCAACTTGAAACTCGCCTCCATGTTACAAACCGTGATACAATTATCGCGGCAATCTCTGACCACCTCGTACTCGATCTCCTTCCACCCTTTCATACTCTTCTCTACGAGGACCTGGGGGCTCGTCGCAAAGGCTTTGCGGCACAAGGCTTGCAGCTGCGTCTCGTTTTGAGCGAAGCCCGATCCAAGACCGCCCAACGCATATGCAGCGCGGACAATGACGGGGAAACCGATTGCTTGTGCGGCGGCGATGGCCTCCTCTTGGTTCGTAGCAGTACTGCTCTCCGCGCATTTCTCCCCAATCTCCGTCATCGCGGCCGCGAACATCTGTCTGTCCTCAGTTGTGATAATCGTATCGATCGGCGTGCCGAGCACGGTGACACCGAGGGCTTCAAATTCGTCCTTGAGCTTGATCCCGACGTTCAGCGCCGTCTGCCCGCCGAACGTCACGTAGATCCCGTCCGGCTTCTCGTACTTGATGATCTTGCGTACGAACTCAGGCGTAACAGGGAGAAAGTAGACCTTGTCCGCAAGCCCTTTGGAGGTGGCAATCGTGGCAATGTTGGGATTCACCATGATCGTGTATATGCCCTCCTCTTTGAGTGCCTTGATAGCTTGGGAGCCAGAGTAGTCGAATTCGCCAGCTTGCCCGATGGAGAGACCACCAGAACCGAGGATGATGACCTTGGATACAGTGGCGCGTGGGACGCGCTTCTCGTTGTCCTCCTTCTTCCCACCGGGCATGATAATTGGGACAAGGGCGTTGGTGGCCGCGCAGTCGGCGACATTTTGGATGAAGACGTCGAACAGGAACTCGGTGTCCCGAGGACCCGGTGTAGATTCCGGATGGAACTGGACTGAAAAGAAGGGCTTGTCTTCGCAGTAGATGCCCTCATTGCTACCGTCGTTAGCGTTGCGGAAAAGCTCTTGCCACCCCGTCGGGAGCGTGGCGGTATTGACTTGGAAACCGTGGTTTTGGCTCGTGATGTAGCAGCGGCCGGAAAGAGCGTCGGTGCAAGGGATGTTGTGGCCTCGGTTGCCGTACTTCATTTTAGAGGTGGTTGCTCCCGCGGCGAGTGCAAGAAGTTGGTGGCCAAGGCAGATACCGAAGATGGGTCGGTCTGCCTTCTCTAACGCGACTGTGAGTCTGGATATGGTGGACGTGACCATGGCAGGATCTCCGGGCCCGTTCGAGATGAATATCCCGTCGTAAGGCTCAGGCTCTGCCAAAAAATCGTAGTCCCAGGGAACGACCTTGAGTTCGGTTCCTCTATCTATAAAGCATCGAATCTGATTATACTTCATCCCCACGTCTATAGCAAGGACGCGCAGCGGGCGTCCGGTGGGGTGCAAGCGGGGTGTAATGGTACTTTTGTAGAGGCGCGGAACAGATATGGATACTGCAGCGACCAAATTAGTCTGGTTGGGATCTAGAAAAGGAATGTCGTCGTAATCTTCGCGCCAAGATGGGGTGGAAGGAGGGGACGAGTTTCGTGAAGGGGCCCGAGACGGGGCCTGAGAGGCGGGGATCAACGACCGAGCTCGACCAACGGGAGCTCCAGGTCTGCGAGCTAGAATTTTCCCTAGCAGGGAGCCTTTCTCTCGGATTTTTTTTGTGAGGGCGCGAGTATCGACGCCGTAGATGGCTGGTACACCGTTCTCCTTGAGCCATGCGCCTAGCGAGGACTTTGCAAGAAAATGGCTACAGTCTTCAGAATGATAGCCAATCACGATGGCCGCGACGTGGATCTTGGACGACTCGAACGCGACAGGTAGGGCGTCGAGTGGGTTTTCGGGTCTCTCGGGGACGCCGTAATTTCCAACGATGGGATAAGTTAAGACGAGGATCTGGCCCTCGTAAGATGGATCCGTGAGGGATTCGGTGTACCCGACCATGCCTATGGACAGGCATAAATTACTGGCCGTCGAGCAGTCCAGCCACTAACCAGTTTGAAAAACGCATTCTCCAGCTACACTCTTTCCCTGGGCACCAAAACTAATACCCCGAAGGGCTGAGCCATCGCTGAGCTCGAGAATGGCATCCTGCGTGACACCAGGGCTTGCCGGGACGACGGACGCTGGGTCGTTAATGCTGTTCAAGCGAGACAACAGAGGCCGAAACGGCAGTGGAAGTGCCGGGTTCGACATCAAAGAATCGGGGCCACGGTTCGAGTTGGACAAGAGAATAGAATTTTGCAAGGTGGGGTCGTCTTGCTTCCCCTCCACGCTCTGTGGAAGGGAAGAAGATTTTCAGCACCTGTGTCACACCTATATAAGTGACATCTATTTGCTTGTATGTTTTTCACAGTCTGACGGCATTGATCCGATCAGCTACCGCCACTGACGATCATTTCCGTTGTCTCCCACCATTGACACCATTCATTTTGCTAGTCCCGGATTGGGATGTCGGGAGAAGATGGTCGATCCCCAACCCAGATTCCGCTTCAGAGCTTACAAGCGAAGAAAACTTGACGAATCCCGAGGCCGTCGCAAGCTGACAACGCATATCAAGTCTCGCAGCTTGTTGGGCAGGTCGGGAGAATGATAGCTCCGCTTCTCTGTCAATCCTTCATGGAAAGCGCGGCGGCCCAGATATCACCCCACCGATGGCTGTTCCAATTATACGTTCGACTTTCGTGTTTTTTTTTGCACTTTTGAACGACTACTAAGTCCATTTTGGGGATATTTTATAGTTGACGGATGAAATTTCGAATTCCAAGCTTCAAGCCTCATTGTCTTGTTGTGAGTCATGGAAACCTCTTTCTTTCCAACCACAGATGCCAGGAGAAACCCCCCTCTTCAACATCCATGTTATACGAACACAGATGACCAAGCTTGCCTGCTTCAACTGTTCTCGCGACCTGCGGCAAATGCAAATACGCGCATATTGCAATTCGACTTGCTAGCTGAAGAATTGGGAACTTAATAAGTAAATCCTGCAATCGACTACAGAAGGTCGATACGTACCACCTGAGGAAGGGACGTACTCTGTTAAATCTGCCAGTCGACGACGCTGCTCTAGGGAGTCTGCAACCTTGCGTGCAGCGCTTGTAAACCGGGGGGACGTCGTCAGGTGCCCAACCGCATACCACGAATTCGCAAAATCCGCAGAATACAACACCAATCCACCCGAACTTGTGGCGGGATTCAAAACCGGCATGGTCGAAGATGAGGTGTCAGGATGGAAAGAATCCATACGGGTTGTCTTGATCAGCAAAGTGGTCCGCGGTATTTATACGCATTTTACGCATTTCGAAGCCATGCACGATGGACGCTTGCGCGAGGGTCAGGGCGCTTCCTTTCCGAAACGTCCAAGACTCCAAGCAAGAATCCATGAGCGTTATATCTCTTATTGGAGAAGCGAATTTAAATCCACGCCGGGTTGGACCATTGAAACTGGTGGTTCATTGAGCGCGGGAGGTTTTGAAAGATCTTCTCTTATTAAAATTTATTTCAGTTGTTGCCAACGCCGGTACGTCCTGTTGCTTTACATGTCGCGTTTGTTCTACATAAAAATACACCAAGCGCTTGAAAATGGACCGAGTTAGGTTGTTGCCAAGTTGTTAATTGTTATGGGTGGCGGTGCTGTTCTCAGGCCGTTTTCAACCGTCCTCTGCCTCGTTGCCTACATCCGCCAACACGGTTAGTTTGACCGCTCCAAAGCTATGGTGTACATACTAACTCTGCAGCTTCAGATGTCCGCATGCCAAGGCTCAGAATGTGATTCCGTGCCGCTAGTGGATTCGGAGGGAGCCACAGTTCGATATGCATGTTACTCCCGGCTCCCGGCACCACACGCTCTTGACCACGAATGAGATACCGGATCCATCCGACATTCCCTTAATTCAACAGGCCGTGGTGGAGTGCGCAGCTCGCTTGGCATACCTGGACCACCAAATATCCCGACTCGTTCAAGAGATCATGTCGAAAAGCGGGTCGCATTCAACGTATCGTCTGGAGTCACAGATCCTCGATCCCGAATCATCGCTACTGAGGGATCAGATGGTCAAGTGGAAGGAAGAGCGCTCTTTGCTGTTGGACCACCTTGCCCAGAACAAGGCGATTATCAGGCGAATGCCACCCGAGGTCCTCGGCGAAATATTTTTGCTTACCTTGCCGTCGCGAATCCAGGAATCCTCTTTGATTTCTGTAGTCCACGGCAGTCCATGGGTGCTGACGCGGGTCTGCAGTCGTTGGCGGGAGATCGGCACCTTGACCCCGTCTCTGTGGTCTCGGATTGCCATCGATTACTACAAAAAACCGATATATTCCATCCCTAGGATCCAGACTCAGATGCAGCGCGCCAACATGCTGAGGATTTATTTCTACGGATCCACGAAATTCGACACTGGACATTAACTTCAGATGCTCAAGTGTCTAGCAGAGCACTCCTCCCGTTGGACGGAGCTTAGTATCGGTGTGACCAAAAAGATGTTGCCTGTATTGGCCGAGCTTCGCGACCGCCTCCCAGCGTTGCGCAGGGTATGGATTCAGTGGGAGCAAGAATCGGCACGACGAACACGTATAGGCTGCTTCCAAACTGCCCCTTCTTTACGCGACATCACAATCTTTAACGACAGTCCAAGTCAAGTTGGGATTCTCCTTTCCGCACAGCAGTTGACGAGATATGATGCCGACGGCCCATGGGAGATGCATTGGACGTTCTTGACATCCGAGTCGGCTCAAAATCTCATTGAGGTCCGCATTGAGACCGACGTCCCAGTGTATTCAGGTCAAGGCATCGAGTTGTTGCACCTGCAACGGCTCTTTGTGTCACGAATCGACGTCTTGGACAACCTCAAAGCCCCCGCTTTGGAGGAAATAGCCTTTAACCTCGGAGACGGGTCCCGCGCGTGGGATCGCGGAAACCTTGATCCCTTTGTCGCCCGTTCGGCCTGTACGCTTCGTAGGCTCTCTGTTAGATCACTCCAAGGCCGTGAGGTTTTCCCGATACTTGGAGTGCTTCGAAAATATCCATCCATTACATCCCTCGCCATTCTAACTCCGAATCCAAATGCCATACTACCTCATTTGACTATACTCAACCCTACTGCCGGCACGGCGGTAAGCCCACAGTTATTCGAAATCTATATTGGAACGCCGGCTCATATGGACTGGGTCGGCTATATCGAAATGTTGGATTCTCGGTGGAAAGTCGAAGGTTGCGCTCTACGGTCCGCCGTTATGGCCGTCATTGGTTCACCACCTCGTAGCACAGAACTTTCTAGGCTGGGTGCACTCCGTAAAGACGGATTGGATCTTACTTTGCTGAAGGGAGAAGATGCTGATGACGCAATGCGTGCTTGGATGTACATTCCAAAGTGGACTTAGGTACAGTCGGTAGTTAGGTAGGTAGTAGAACATCATTGAAGTTGATGCCTCGGCGCTAGTTCTAGTTATCAACAACAGCGCGCCGGGGGCGCGACCCCGGCACTTCGCCCGAATCTTCAACATAATCAGTGCGCTGATTCTTGCGAAACGGAACCACTGAGAGCCGCCAGAGATCGGCAAATTATTTTTCGTCCCATTGCTAAAGGTTGGCGTTCGAGCCTTTAATTTTAAAAGCCTTTCAACGTGACGAAGCCGCTAGATTCGTCGCCGTCGTCGTGGCAGTCTACGTGTTCCACGTCCTCCGGCGCCAAACCACGGTGGTCTCCTGGCGGAGTTTGAAGGCTTCAGACAACGCATTTTTATAAAGAGGGAGAAGATTGCAATATACCCCGCCTCTCAACGAGACAACTTCTTGTAAATTCATCTATAAATTCTGGGAACAACCGTAGTTATTGTCGGGTCCGCAGTGTGGCCCACTACGCAAACAGGAAGGCCCCTTCGTAGGCGTTTTGTCTGGATGGCGGTTATTCATTGCTTCGGGGATGTAAACACCGCTAAAGAATTGAGGATCAGAGACGGACGGGCGCTGGTAGCAAGACTTCGCGAGAAGAACAAATCGCCGGACGGGGTTGGGCGTGGCGTTCGACTCAAGTTGATCGAACACCTGTTGAGTGCACATTTGGCCCTATCAAACGCCGTGACTTCCAGTTGGATGGAGTCGGCGCCTTGGTTTACAGGTAGTGCGTCTCTGGAACGATGCCTACTGGACTCGCAGTCGTCAGCTTGCTTCAAAGATCAACGGAGTTGAAGGGCTGGTCCAGATGCCGAATTAGAGACGAAAGCCGCGTGTAAGATGAGCGTAAAATCCTACGCCTGATAATTGATATATTCTTCCAGACAAGAGTGTGCGTCAACAACGCACAGCCATCAGCGCAACATTTGGACGTAAATATATGTGCGAAGTCACAGCGAGGCTTGGGAGGTACATACGGAATTATGACCCAAAAAGGAGACGACGCCATGTAGACGACGTCGACGTTGATCTGGGTTGCTGCCAGTAGTGATAAGTAGAGTCCGGAGCCATTCCCTTGGTAAGATGGCATACAGATTATTTGGAGGCTCTTGTTCCGCCTGATGGAGCTCGAGCCAAAAGCGTCCCGCAGTCCATTCAGAATCGAGTCAGGTTTGAAGGATGGAGCGATGGGAGGGGGTCAAAACCTCCGAGATGAGCGAGCGTCCGGTGATCCGATTATCGACTTTCGCATAACATACAAAGGGCAAAAAAAAACGTTGGCGCCTCGCCCGCTGCGCTTAGCTATAGCACTGCCTGATGGAAAACAATGGGAAAAAGGGTCCACATGTACACAGCCTACCCAGCGCCACATGGAATTGGAACCGAGTTGAAAAAAAAAATTGGAACAAAACCCGAGGCTTGTTAGTCCAGAACGTGCGGGGATCTGTAAATTCAAGGTTGCAAACGGAACAAGAGCAGAGAGAGTGAGACAGGTCACACGCAAATTGCCATTTTTGGCATGTTACCTGCCCAACACCGCGTGAATGATGATTGACAGCCGCTTCGAAGCCATAATAGCGGTCGGCAGTGTGCTGCTACTACAACGATGCCTTCTACGTCTATACTCTCATCTACCAGGGTGGCTTCACCCCCAACCCCTTTTTCTGCGAGCGAAGCCCGCTTCAGCACATCTTCCAAACGGTACCGAGAATCCACACACTTGATTCCCACTCCCGGCGTCGACAAAAATCGTCCGAAACGATATGTGCGTCGTGTACAAGGTCTCAGGCAAGTTGTATTGACTTGCGTAGGACCCAGTATACCTCTGGCTGCCGGTGGTCATCGGCACCCCTCTGCTGATGCTGATGCTCGGTATCGCATTGGAAGTCGGGTACGTGGTGGTTCTGCTGTGCGACCGACTTTTCAGTATCTTATTTTAACACGCAGCATTCAACTATCTTCCAAAAATGGTGGTCAGTACGGCTTTCCCCATCCTGACTGCAATGAAGCCGACGTCGCCGCCAGGATTTTCGGTACCCGTACAGAATGTGTTTTCGGTGGTTTCCACGCAATTTTTGCTGGTGTGTTCACTATTTATCGACGTTTGTCCCCCCCCATTGACTCCCGTCTAGTCGTTCTTTCCTACACTGTATGTCGTCGACTTGCGCACACGCCTCTCCTCGTCTGACCTTGTGGGGCCAGATTCGTAATCCCCGTCGGTTATATGTGGCGCATGCTGGATTGGATGCTTCGATGGTACCAGGTACGTTTAATGATAGATATCTGTTTGAAACTCAATAACTTCTGCTCAGCCATATGTTACAATGTCCCGGGGAAACGCCACTGCGGAGGAGAGCGTGCTATTAGACTATGTATGTCTATTACATTCATTTTAGTTTCGGTTTTGACTCACGTTAGTCCAGATCCCTCTTGGGTAACATATGCATCGTATTTCACAAAATGATTCTTACATCGCGCAGACCCGTCCGGTCGATCTTCCGCGCCCTCAAATATAACCACCGGGTTATTTTTTGGTCTTCACTGCTCGCCACCTCGACGTACATCTTCCAGCCTCTGGGTTCGCACCGCCATATCCCGCGCAGATCTAAGGCTAATTTTTTATCGTAGCCGGATCCATTTTCCAGATCCAGACACGCGGTCAGACATCTTGTGAGTGCGGGCAGTGCCTATTCCCTTCAATCCTTACCTCCTCATCAGATTCCAATGCCCAGAGTATCCGAAGCCTGGGACTCGCCCCCGATGTCTTAGAGCTCAACGCGTTTGCTGCTGCGGCTGGAGTGAGTAGGAGAACAGCTTTGGATACCTCAGCTAATCGGTCCCACAGTTTGCGCAAGCTGCTGTTTTCAACGGGCTGACCGATCCACCTTTCGTCGAAGGAGGATGGTCCATTGCAGAGTTTGTGGTATATTTCTCCTATTCTGATGCTGCGCATCCACTTATAGCCTTCCAAGTTCCCTACTAATACCGGCCTCAACGGATCAATGACTGTTAACACGACTGGCATACAAACCAATGCCAACTGTTCCAACCCGGTGTGTCCATTTGAGGGAGAATACGCTGCAGGTGCTAATGCCGCGATAGACTGCAACCCCTATCGTGGACCTTACCCTCGGGAATATCACATCAACCTCGCTTTCCGGCTGTACCCAGCATATTCCATTCACCCCCAGTGTAAGATAAACCTCCGCCTGTACTTCCGTAAAAATAAACCTATTCTCAGGTTTCCACGCAACAATACGGTGTCGAACCTGCACCGTGTGGCTCGAGCGCCGGGCTTGATGTAACTTTTCAACCTGTCGTTTTCTGGTGAGAAGAAGAATCACCCCCGTGATTATCTGTTAACAATTCGAGGACGTTCAGGTTTTTCCAGCAAAATGCGGACCAGTCAACGGAAGCCCGCACAGTTTTCTGCAATCCATCAATTGAGCTGTTCTATGTTAATGCTGCTGCGGATTTGTCCAGTGGGCAGCTTACGAATGTCACTATCGTCAACGACTATGTCGAGAGCAACAATATTACCGGATCCCCATTGGATGGTATTCCATACAACGCGTGCGTCCAGCAATTTTGGTTTTATTAGATAATCAACCATGAACTCTAGGGTAATCTTCGACAACAATACGAACCCGTTCATCCAGGCACGCGCGACGGCCACCAAAGTCGGTGTTCCGGGAGCTATCTTCCGATCTGCGTTGCAGGCGACCAACGGGCTGCAGTCGGTCTTTGAACTACCCAATGGATTTTTGGATCTCACGAGAACGTTTTATGTGTGTTTCTTACCACCTCTACTTAGGACGGTCACTCAGCTGCGTACAGACCATGCACCTCGCGGTTGCCGCCAAGTCAGTATACTTTGTCAACGAAAACGCCACGCTATCTTCGGTTGAGACCTCCCTGGTCCCGCGATTGTGGATTGAGTACGTTGATGTCTGGGATTCGGTGTTCATGAATTGACAAATACTCGTAGTCCCTTCCCGGCGCATATTCTGGCGTTCTTCCTCTTTATCACTGGATTCCTCGGTGTCTTTCTGCACCTCATCAACAGGCGGCAAAGGCGAAGTTTGTTCTTAGCAGCGCCGCCTGGGACCGTCGCAGCTGCCCTCGCGCTGACGGCCCGCTCCGGGTTTGGGGATCTCTTACTACCGTGTGTTATCTTCCTTTGCAACTCGGTGGAGCCTGACAACGGCGGGTTCGTAGATATGACGACCTTTTCACGATGGAGAAGAAGCTGGATGGGCTGCGCTTCCGGTTGGACAAGCGCACCGGGGCAATCCTCGCGGATGACTACGAGCCCATTGCAGATGATACGTCGTTCCGCGGGCCGGACGATGCGATGATGTCGTTACTGGGACACAACCCCGAAGCGATGCAGTCGTCATCGCAGCTCGCGCAAGAGGCGGCGCTCGAGGCTGCGTCGCACCCCTTGTTCAAACAGGAGCAACTAAAGACCCCATACGACAAATAGACTGTTTCTGTGTTGGACTCTGGGATGAACGGACCTTTTGTACTTATTCTGCAACCTAGTTACCTTCACATCTACATACATATGCTTTGAGTGTAATTACCTACTTCGGGGAGACTGAAAATCTCATCATCAATTTTGGATTTCATCAAATCAAACGTGACCAGAGTCGTCCAACTTTTGTCTGCATTCTCCATCTTCCTCTCTTTACCTTACCATGTACGTCGCCTTTCATTCATTTTCTCCGCGAGAGGCGCGACTTGCGGGCGCGTTCTCTTCTGCAACGTTCCTCTGAACACCTTTGTACCCAGCATGCGTGAAATTGTGCACCTGCAGACTGGACAGGTATGCCGCCTCTCGATTCTCGCTTTACATTACTGACCACCCTAAATTACAGTGTGGCAACCAGATTGGTGCGTCCCCGCAGCGGCTTAGCTTTGTTTTGTGCTGAAGGGGCGATCAGGTGCCAAGTTCTGGGAGGTCCTTTCTGACGAGCACGGCATTGGGGCTGATGGTGTCTATAATGGCAACAACGACCTCCAGCTCGAGCGCATCTCGGTGTATTTCAATGAGGTTGGCGGGAACAAGTACGTCCCGCGCGCGGTCTTGATTGACCTCGAGCCTGGGACAATGGACTCTGTCCGCGCGGGCCCGCTGGGCTCCCTTTTCCGCCCCGACAACTTTGTCTTTGGGCAGAACGGCGCAGGCAACAACTGGGCGAAAGGACGTACGTCGAGCTCGCACTTTGTATCGCACCCCTCTCTGATGGGTGTTGCAGACTACACAGAGGGAGCTGAGCTCGTGGACTCTGTGCTGGACGTTGTGCGGAAGGAGGCCGAAGGCACCGACTGCCTTCAGGGTTGGTTTATGGCCTCGTGTACGCGCTGCTCCTAATTAATTCGTTGCAGGTTTCCAAATAACCCACTCCCTTGGTGGTGGCACTGGCTCAGGAATGGGCACCCTCTTGATTTCCAAAGTCCGCGAAGAATATCCGGACCGGATGATGTGCACGTACTCGGTCGTCCCTAGTCCCAAGGTCTCCGACACCGTCGTTGAGGTTAGTTTTACTGTTATAGCGGACGAATCGATGCTTATAGATATTAGCCCTACAACGCCACCCTCTCCGTCCACCAATTGGTGGAGAACTCTGACGAGACTTTCTGCATCGACAACGAAGCTCTCTACGACATCTGCTTCCGGACACTGAAGCTCTCGACACCGACATATGGTGACCTGAACCACCTCGTCTCCTGTGTCATGTCTGGCATCACCACCTGCCTCCGCTTCCCTGGGCAGCTCAACTCCGATCTGCGCAAGCTGGCCGTGAACATGGGTCAGTCGCCCGTCCCATCGATCCCACAATTAGCTAACCGGGCCTAGTGCCTTTCCCGCGTCTCCACTTCTTCATGACCGGCTACGCGCCGTTGACTGCTCGCGGCAGCGCCAACTTCCGCGCTGTGAGCATCCCCGAGCTGACGCAACAAATGTTCGACGCGAAGAACATGATGGCGGCCTCTGACCCGCGGCACGGGCGTTACCTCACCGTCGCGGCGGTCTTCCGGGGCAAAGTTGCGATGAAGGAGGTCGAGGAGCAGATGCAGAACGTGCAGGCCAAGAACTCGGCATACTTTGTCGAGTGGATCCCGAACAACGTGCTCACCGCGCACTGCGACATCGCGCCGAGAGGTTTCAAAATGGCGGTCACGTTCATCGGGAACACGACGTGCATCCAGGAGTTATTCAAGCGCGTCAGCGACCAGTTCACGGCCATGTTCAAGCGCAAGGCCTTCCTGCATTGGTACACCCAAGAGGGCATGGACGAGATGGAGGTGAGGACTTCGCGACGCATCTTGCTTTCACTAATATCGTCTACAGTTCACGGAAGCCGAGTCCAACATGCAGGACCTGGTCGCCGAGTACCAGCAATATCAAGACGCCACGTCCGTTCCCCTTTTTACCTCCGATCCTCTCCACTAACCACTAGGTTTTCAGTGTCGACGAAGAGGGCGAATACGAGGAGGAGCTCCCCGTTGAGGAGTAGATCTCGTCTTTGTGGACGGAAGATTTGGCATCTCCCCTTGGCGATTCTCGATTCAACCATTAACGCGCTAGAGTCATCGCCGATACCGATACCACCTACATACACATGCCCCTTCCTTCATGCCGTCCGTCCTTTAGTGCACGCATTACGATTCTTCACGATTACGCGCCCAGCACGTATTTTTTCTTCTGTCGCTATTTTACTGTGGAACAAAAGCGATTTTTTTCGCGCTACTGCGCTGGTCGACTCGCAAGACATTACAAGGACCGGAAGGCATATTGATTGGTTCAACAGGTAACAAATCATATATACCCAAAACTGTGAAGTGGTGAGTCAGTATTCCCTGAGGATCCTGTCATTCTCACCGTCTAACGAGTTGTAGAGGAAAGGGCTGGAGCCTTGCACGACCATCGCTTGCTCTCAATTTCGCGAACGTAGAACTCTGCCAGGGCATACCGACTGAGGAAAACGCCGGTCTTCCCGTCCCCCCGATACCCCGCGACGGCGTTTTGTTCAGGCCTTGAGTTCAGGCTCGGTACGCGCACAAGCTACGATACGCGTCAAAATCCTGTATCAGACGTCGTTACAAAGACGACTAACTGTCCAGTCGATGTCGCGTCTTCCGCACTCCTCTTCGACAAGTTTCGAGTATGCGACGATGTCTTTGTAGGCGTTGCGCTCGATGACCCAGACGATGAACACCAGGATGGCGACTGTCAGACTGAACTTGTCCCGGTCATCCTCGGCGGACACTGTGGAGAGCGTGATGAGGCGCTTGCATCCCTGGTTGGCCATGACCGAGATGATCGTCTTGTGTGCTGCCGTGAGAGGGAGTGTGCTGGGGTGTCCAAAGGCGGGACCAACAGTGGAAAGGACTGCGTCGACCTTGAGCCCGTCAATCTCAAAGGCCGAACTAAGCGCCGCAGTGTCCGTCAATTCGCCTTGGACGATGGTAACTGCAGGGTTCGCAGTGATGTCCGCAGGCAGCTTGGATGGGCTGCGCGCATAGATGACCACCGTCCCCGCCGGGTAGACTTTGAAATATTCCTTGACCACCAGAATACCTGAGGGCCCTGTGGCTCCGAGGACAATGACGCGCATGTTTTCGGTGGTGGATGACTTGGGGTTCGGAATTCGCGCCCACTGAGTAGGGGCCTGGATTTCTGGATCACCGTTCTAATAAGACAGACTACTGTAGCACTTCATCAGTATTAACACATTTTACTTGTCGGCTTGTGCCCTTTTTCACTTGTTGCAAAAAAAATAAAAGCACAGAAACGATGCCTAGACGCCAATGCACGCCTCAAAAAAACTCATTATTTTCCGAACTTGCCGATTTTTCAACATAGCTTGTCAGCTTGTCAGCTTGGCCACTTTTTTGCCTTGTACAAGCACGTACAAGCACTGCCAAGTAATCTGTCAAAAACGCGATGTTGTCAGCGCGTTTCCGAACATTCGGCATATATCATCAGAACTCTAACGCGCGTAGAGCGAGGGAGCTTGATTCTTGGGATACAGTCTGGTCACCGCAAGTATTGGCATGGAAAGCGTCCAGCAAGCGTCCATGGCTGCAGCATGGACTGCGAGGAATGCGGCCTCTACACAGCGCCATCAATTCAGGTCAAAGTGGATGACATGACATTAGCGATCACATGCCGAGAGGACGCGTCTTCCCAAAATTACATGTCCGATTTCGCGTCTTCTGTATTGCGAAGCATATAAAAATCGGAACCCAATGGCATCCGACCGGAATCATGTTTTCGTTCAAAACGGTACCCTTGGAATCAGAATGGCCCAGCTACATATCCGCGTCGGTGGTTATTGATGCGCCGCCGGAAAAGGTCTGGGATGTGCTGGTAGACTTCGCCGCGTATGGGGAATGGCAAGCGCAGCCTGTTTCTTGTTGTGATCTTCCTAATTTGTTTCTCCAGGAACCCTTACATGTAGGCACCGGACCCTCATATAAATAATATTTTATAGAGTTCTAACCACCTTGCAGCCGCGAAAGCACCCTCATCGACGCATCCAAGACACTTCTGCCTGGGCATAAAATCGCGAAGGGGAACCGCGTTGCCCTAAAGGTGCACATACCGCCAGCCATGGACGACAGTGTTAAATTGCGCGCAATGACAGAGCTTGTCATGCATGTCGAGCCGCGCAGCCAATTGGCGTGGGGATCGCATCTTCCAGGATGGCTCTTCGGCGCGGAGCACTGGAATGTGCTGAGTGAGGTCGAGGGCGGCACGAAATTCGAGATCATCGCGGTCTTCAAAGGTGCTGGGCCGTACGTTATGATGCTGTCGATGCGGGAACCGTTTACCGACGCTATCAACGCCATGGTGGAGAGCCTCAAAACCAGGTGCGAGAATATCTAGGACAGGGCGGCACAAAGAGACGTGAACCATTTAGTACATTACACGAGAAATGACTTTGCTTGTAATTTTGACCAATGAAATATAGTAGAAACCAAACGGTGAATAATTTGGTTAGGAAAGGCTGTATGATGCCTCCTAGACAGCTACCGGCCCTTCGACAAGTTAAACTCGTACTCCGTTGTGCGAAACACATTGATAAACGGGTTCAGGAGTCCTTCAAATTGTTTCGGCCAAGTTAGGGGAATTTGAAACAAAAAAACTGGAAACGACATCTCGGAAAAAGCGTGCTAGCGTGGACACTATTAGCCACCCAAGAAAGTTCAAAGTTTGTCAGACAAGGAAGACATAAGCATATAATAATGCGTCTTAGGCTGCGGCGCCGGCACGACGTCGACATCCCGAATAGGAAACCATAAAGTGTAAAAGGCCCCGGTTTGGTCCACAGGATTCCACCCAGAAACATGAAGATCCCCGTAAAATCAGAGTGGCCCACCTACATCACCACATCGATAGTTATCGCTGCGCCACGGGCGGAAGTGTGGAAAGTACTGGTCAACTTCGCCGAGTACAGCAAATGGCAAGTCCCATGGCTCTTAACTGAAGTAGCTTCTGCTGAATGTATACATCTGCGCAGGAATCCATTCATGTAAGTATGCTCCACTACAGTCCGAGAAAAACGGGCTCACGTCGCACCCGTAGCCGCGAGATCACCCTCATTGACGTGTCGAAAACGCCGTTGCCGAGCGACCAACTAGAAGTCGCTGCAGAGACCAGCGTCGCGCTGAAGGTGCACATGCCGCCAACGGCCGCGTCCCCCCGCGCACTGACGGAACGCGTCCTGCACGTCGAGCCGCAACGCCACTTCGTGTGGGGCGCACATAATTCCCCAGGGTGGCTTTTCGTGGCGGAGCGCTGGCATATCCTGAGCGACATCCAAGGGGGCACGAAATTCGAGATCATAGCGGTGCAGCGAGGGGCTGCGCCTTATCTCATGAAGAGGATGATACAGGGGCCGTTGTCCGAGTCTCTCGACGCCATGGCCAAGGCTCTCAAGGAAAGATGCGAGCGGAGATAGTGGCGAAGACGAATGATTGTCATAACCATACTCGTAAGTCATCTCGACTGGACCATGTCCTTAGACACATCTAGAAACGGGTAAAACCAGTCATTTCAATTTTGAGCGAGATCCACAACAAGAGAGCGGCGAGAAGTAAAAAAGAAAGAGTAAAGAAAGTGCATCTGACTATTAGGAATGGACGAGCAACGAGAAGTATTTTTCGAGTCGGAGGGTATCGAGTCATCATGGGGCGTGGTAGTCCGCAGGCGACACATCTACTGTTCTTCTTCGACGGGGAGCTCCTCCTCGTACTCGGCGTCCTCCTCGACACTAGGGAACCCGGGTCAGACAAAGTAGCGGTCTGGTAATGGTGTAAACGTACGTAGCATCCTGGTACTGCTGGTACTCAGCGACGAGATCCTGCATGTTAGATTCGGCTTCGGTGAACTGTGCAGCGAATGGATTAACGAGGAGGATTGTAAGTCACATGGAAAGTACTCGCCTCCATCTCGTCCATGCCCTCCTGGGTGTACCAATGCAAGAACGCCTTGCGCTTGAACATGGCGGTGAACTGGTCGCTGACACGCTTGAACAGCTCCTGGATGGCGGTCGAGTTGCCGATGAAGGTGACGGCCATCTTGACGCCGCGGGGCGGGATGTCACAGTGGGCGGTGAGGACATTGTTGGGGATCCACTCGACGAAGTAGGCCGAGTTCTTGTTCTGCACGTTCTGCATCTGCTCCTCGACCTCTTTCATAGCGACCTTTCCACGGAAGACGGCGGCGACGGTGAGGTAGCGTCCGTGCCTGGGGTCGGAGGCGGCCATCATGTTTTTGGCGTCGAACATCTGGGCAGTCAGCTCGGGGACGCTGACGGCGCGGTATTGAGCGCTGCCGCGAGCAGTCAGGGGCGCGAACCCGGTCATGAAGAAGTGAAGACGCGGGAAGGGCACTGGGAGGAATCAGCGTTGATGACAGGCCGAATGTGCACACGCGACTCACCCATGTTGACTGCCAGTTTGCGCAGGTCAGAGTTGAGCTGACCGGGGAAGCGCAAGCAGGTGGTGATGCCGGACATGACGACGGAGACGAGGTTGTTGAGGTCACCGTACGTAGGCGTCGACAGCTTGAGTGTTCGGAAGCAGATGTCGTACAGAGCTTCGTTGTCGATGCAGAAAGTCTCGTCAGAGTTCTCCACCAATTGGTGGACGGAGAGGGTGGCGTTGTAGGGCTGATATCCATGAGCATCGATTCGTCCGCTATAACAGTAAAACTAACCTCAACGACGGTGTCGGAGACCTTGGGACTAGGGACGACCGAGTACGTGCACATCATGCGGTCGGGATACTCCTCGCGAATTTTCGAGATCAAAAGGGTACCCATTCCCGAACCGGTTCCCCCTCCGAGGGAGTGGGTGATTTGGAAACCTGAGGAGCGAGTCAGGCAGAGGCTCAAGCGTGGGCGAAGAAGAGGCTCACCCTGGAGGCAATCAGTTCCCTCGGCTTCCTTACGCACGACATCAAGGACCGAGTCGACAAGCTCGGCTCCCTCGGTGTAGTCTGGGAATCGACGTCGAGTTAGAATCGCAGCAAATGGATGGTCAAAACACTCACGTCCTTTCGCCCAATTGTTGCCCGCACCACTTTGCCCAAAGACAAAGTTGTCGGGACGGAAAAGGCTACCGAGGGGACCCGAGCGAACCGAGTCCATCGTCCCGGGCTCGAGATCAATCAAGACCGCGCGGGGGACGTACTTGTTCCCGCCAACCTCGTTGTAGTACACCGAGATGCGCTCGAGCTGGAGGTCGTTGGTACCATTGTAGACACCATCGGCGCCAATGCCGTGCTCGTCAGAGACGACTTCCCAGAACCTGGCACCTAGGAGAAAAAAGTTGATACGCGTTCACTGTAGTGGGATGAAGATACGAACCGATTTGGTTGCCACACTGAGATACGGGGGCTCAGAACAAAGAGAGACGACCAGGAGAGCCGATACACACCTGTCCAGTCTGGAGATGTACGATTTCACGCATGCTTAGGGATCGAGTCAGTTACAGCGATGGAAGTGGTACGAGATACGACGCGACAGGAACCGGCGCGTCGTCAGCACAGTCCCCGCACATGAGGAGGAGCATGTGGCAGAAAAAGGTACGGAGACGGTATGAGACTCACATTGGGTTCAGGGAAGAAGACGGATGCACTTGCAAGATGCACAAGAAAACTCAAGGCAATGTTTGGTCCTGTTTTGGTGCCCGTGTTTATATAAGCGAACCACTGGTGAGCGAACTAGCCTTTCTATTGTTTGACCGCCTGACTCTCCCCCCTCCCATCGTCCCCGGAAACTCCATTCTGACCGTTTGCAATGGGATGCTTGCACATCCGAATCGAGAATTTGAACTTCCTCACATCCTGCCCGCTCGTGTCGTAAAATCTTTCCTTTGCTGTTTCTCGAATTGATGACACAGGTCAAAGACGACCAATTTTCTCTGCCTTTTACTGTGTCTACCTAAACTGGGCGTACTCTTAGCTTCATACCATTCCGGATTCCAATCGCGTCCAAGTGGCAGCATCCTATCCCGACAGTCATCGGTGCAGTAAAATCGTGCCAATATCGAGTGTCTAGGAATCTCTCGCGGACTTCAAATGCTAGCTAGTGCACTTCAGCATTCAAGCATTGGTCACTGAACCGAACGCCATCGATTTTGCGTTAAAAGTCCTCCAGACAATTTGCGTTGCCCGTGCTTCACATCCGCGTTGGACTATGCCAGATTATCCAGAGGTCTGACCATATATCATTATATGCTTGTGGCATTGTCGTTAAGTCCCGAGTTTTTTTTCTTCCGAAATGAACGCGATCACGTGTACCAACTAGATGATTGACGCCCAACTTGAGGTTGAAGAAGTTGAAAATGGCGCAGGACTTGCAAGAAACCTATTGTGGCTGCGAGACTATCCCAGCTCACGCGCGATTGTGTGCGTGTTTCCCATCCAGCTGTCCGCTCTAACTGGGGTGGGATGTGTACAACGCACTTGATGAACCAGTTGTAACTTTCAACGTTCATTCTCTTCCATGTATGAGGCAACTATCGCAGAAGCAGCTGCAGGAGCGCGCTCGGCACGATGTCATTGTTTCGCGTCGGTGACGTCACCTTCAGTGGATCTTCTTAAATACCAGCAGTTTTCACATCCCAGGCAACTTTTCTGCTTGCTCTTCTGTAGTAATGGGGTACGCCGTATAATCTCCCCGTCCTGTCAACTTCTAAGTAACGGTTGGACACAGTTGCATCATTTCTTGCATAACCGGTCCGTGTGTTCGCTTCGTGCTTTATCGGCCTTATACTTATCACCTATGTTAGGGATATTCCAATGCATAGCCGACTGCATAATGGGCATCATCGGCATGATTGCTGGGTGTATTGAGTGTATCGTTGCAGGTGAGCGTTTTTTATTTCGCACCTTCGTATGGTCATGACCTCACCCACCCATTCAGCCATCGCATCATGCCTCGCTGCGATAGCGGACTGTCTCACCTGCGGAGCGTGTAGTTCCAGGTACGAACACTCTCCTTTGGCTCGCAATCGCTTTTTGATTTCTTTAGAAAAACAAGAGGAGCACTATGAGGAAGGGCTCCAAGATGAGGGATCGTGAGATCGTTCTCGGAATCTTATGATATCTATCTACACTGTTACGAATAATTAAGTATACCCAAATTAATTTGGACGCCTTCAAGGACTATGCGTTTGCCAGGATATTGGTGGGAGTCAGAAGTATTATCATTGCAAAAGACCATGAACCATACAACGTATCATGCTCCCAGATTCCCGTGACCTTATTTAATCCAAGGGCTCCATCTGTAGCTCCCTTAGCTCCCTACCACGCACAATGAACAGATAGTTGTTTGAGTAGTGATCCAAGTGATATTGTTGGAATCGCTCTTGAATTGTAGGAATAACTCCGCGCCAGGGATTCCGTTGAGCAAATTTCAGGAAGAAAGCGCCCAAGTCGAGGAGCATAGTCGTGTCATGGAAGGCCTCAAATTTGGTATAAGCGGTGAACACTGCGGGGATCTTGTTGTCCAAGACGATTCCCATGGATTTTTTCCACCCTGCAGTCTCGACCTCGCCCATCCCTGTGTTGAATCCCGCAACGAGGTCGGACGGATTCGCCTTATATTCTGGGGATCTCACAAACTCGTGGTATTTGATGGAGGACCGGATGGCAGTCCTACGGCGCCCCATACGTTGACAAGCGCTGCACGCTAAATTCTGCGGTTCATTGAAATGGAAAACTTCGGGGCCAACATAGACGACGGTGAGGACTTTGAGTTTTGGGAGGGAGTGCAGAAGCTCTTCCAGCATCGCCTTGGCGTGCAACTCCCTGCTGGCGGCCGCAACGATGTGAATGCAAATCGTTGATCGTGTTTGAAGGTTTGGGAGAGCAGTTTCCAGTGCGCTGAGCAGAGTGAGGACTATGCTAGTGGAGTCGGTGGCGAGGAGTTCAATCGCACGCGTTGCATCGGGGTGAACGTTCTGGAATTCGCGCGCGAATGAGCGAGCGTCGGTCTTGAAGTCGGGGGTAATACGTTTGTGATAGTCGGCCCATCCGCTCAGGGTAGAGGGAGGAATGTAGGACGTACTCGGCCCATGGGTGCTGATCATGACATGCTTGTGAGAGCGACGCGCCAATGCATAGGCTATCTTCACAGATTCAATCGCTCGCAAGGTGCAGAGGCCCTCGCATTGCTGGGGACTATGAACATCCGAGTCGCTGAATCGTTTTTCGCATTCCGGGGAGCACCACCAGGCAAGTTTACACTTCCGACAAGCAGAAAACTGGTATTGCGCATCATGGAACGGCGTGCGGAAGCACACTTGGCACTTCTCACCGTAACTAGATCGCGGGCGTGATTAATTACTGGAAATGAGGACTGTAGAAATAACTCGCGTTATCAGTGTATCAAAACCTCCGAACCCACTTGGTGGATCGGCCGCTCTAAAGATTTCGCATCGGTTCACCTGTTAGAGAATGATTGTTTTAGGTCAATACTGGCGCCATGGTTCGGGAGGGGCGGACCTCCTCAGATACATAGTATTGTAGGCGGCGGTTTGGATCGAAAAGGGTGTGTCCATTCTTCATATCATACGCGTTCACTTCCTGTAGTTTTTTACACAGCATCTTGTGCTGCGTCCAATCCTGAAGCTGACAGGCCTGGTCGCAATATGCGACGCGCATGCACCTGGTGCACCTTCGTAGCGTTTCGACTGACCCGACAAAGCAGTGCGAGCAGACAAGATTAGCGGCCTACGTACGCGAGACGAAAGGTATGTAGGACTGTGGTGGCGGTTCTCCTGGCATGGTGGGATGAGCGAGAAATCTGAAAAGAGCTCTACCGAAAGAAAAGGCAAAGGATTTTTCGCTGACTCAGCGAACTAGCCGATTGCACACTGTAAGTTTCGCCGCAACTTACGGATTTTCCAGTGACATGGCGCATTAAAAAAATACCTCAAGAGCAGGCCCCAAGGAACGTCTCGTGCCTAGCCAACCTCATGGACAGTTCGTGGACGGTTCAGGCCGGACGATGCTATGTTCTCGCGGTTGTGTCGTCAATGTCCGTGAAAAAGCGGAAATCTGGCCTCACGGTCTGGGTCATTTCTGGCCTGAAAAAGACAATCTTCCGGACAACATTTTCGGGAGTTTCATGGGACGTCGACTTTGAGCCTAAACCGACGACTCTCAAGTTACTGAGCGAGGTATGGTCTAAGAATACTGAAGTTTCTGTCAACAGAGACCCACGCATTTCGAAGTTGTTTCAAAATACTACCGTAACCCACACAACAGTCTGCTTGGAGCTTCAACTTCGCCACGCATTGGACGAAAGGGCCGAGTTCATTGAATATCCGATCCAGCTGGACGGAGAAGAAAGAGTGGGGTAAGTATCGCTTGAAGGACGGCACGGTGTCTTCCTGAAGGCTGATTCCCTCAGAAGTCGGCATATAGGATGGGCGGCGCAGGCCGCTGCGGCCCATCCCCTCATGACGGGAATGCGTCGAAGGATAACCCGACGCGACCGGTATACGCTAACGCGGGTATGCGCTAGCACGGGAAATAGCGACACATATCTCTGCAGGCCGCTGCGGCCCATCCCCTCATGACGGGAATGCATCGAAGAAGGATAACCCGAGGCGACCGGTATACGCCAACGCGGGTATGCGCTAACGCGGGAAATAGCGACACATATCTCTTGACGTTGGTTGGTTCTTTTCCCATCAATCTCGCAGTGCAGTCGGCGAACACGCTTCGTCATTCGGCAATGGGCTACCGATATATAATCTCCCCTATCGACAGAAGCAAACTCACAACCACCACCTACACCCTGAGTCTTCTGCAGCCATGGAGATCCCACCAGGCCTTGAATACCTGGCTCGTGTCTTACCCCTCACTTTACTTCCGTGCGCTGTGACGTTCGCTTTCCTGAGTAGTGTCCTTCCTCTCTTGGAGCTAGGACCGCTGCCGCTATGGAGCAGAGTCCTGGCCGCGATAATTGCTCAGCCCGCTGCGGTTGTCATTGGCTATATCTACAACGAGTACCAACAAGCAAGAGACGCTGCGTCTCGGGGCGCCGCGCCTATTCCCCTGGTGCACGACAAATGGCAGGGACTTGGCCTTAATTTGATTTCGGAGATTATGGAAAGCTTCCAGACGGGTTATCCTGGTCAGTTACTTCCAGTCGCCTCGCGTAAACTATTCCTTTTGCGCCGTGCTCATTTGAGTTTGTAGGTGATTTTCTTCGGCATTGGTTTGATCAATACGGGAATACTGTCATGACCAAGATTTTGTTCGAACGCGAGGTACATATTCACTGTCGCGCAAGACTGCATATAAGAACGTGTAATAACGTCTTACCGTCGCAGATCAACACAATCGAACCGGAGTATATCAAGGTATACATTCCACGAGGTTACCTGCTTGCTTATATCTATGTTTTTTACGCCCAGGCCATTCTAGCGACAGATTTCAATAATTATTGGAAAGGTATGTCTGGACTACTTGTTGTCATCGATGCAATTCTGAGCGTTAGACCCAAATTCTACACGGTCCGCTCAATCGTTGCTTGGAAATGGTAAGCGATCCTGCGGATTATGTATTTCAGTCAGGTAACTTTTGTTGTCAAGGCATTTTCAACACCGACGGTGAGCACCAACAACCTGGTCAATTTTTGACGCCTTGTATTGAATGCCGCATCGTTATCAAGATGAAATGTGGAAGTACGTGTCGGCCAAGAAATCCGCATGTCAAGCCTAATCACGTCGCTTACAAACAGATTCCACCGAAGTCTCGCCCGGCCCTTCTTTAGTCAAGGTAGGCAATTGAAGGGGGGTCACAACAAATTTCTGATTCAACTCAGAGCGTATCCGCGATTTCGACATATTCGACGACCACGCTCGGCAAGCCATTTCCCTCATGAAGAATCGGCTTGCCGAAGTCCACCCCATCGACTTTCAGGATGTCGTGTCCCGTTTCACGCTCGATTCGGCTACAGACTTCCTCTTTGAGAAATCTGTAGACTCAATGGCCGCGGGGCTTCCGTATCCGGAATCATCGCCCGTCGCCAACTCCCCTTACTTCCTGAACCATCCGTCTAACACTTACGTCCGATCTTTCGTCATGAGCCAAACGTTGGTTGTTATGCGCGCGCCGTTTGGCAGCAAATGGCCGTTGTCCGAGTTCTGGAAGGATAAGATCAAACCGCACAGGAAGGTCATCGACGAGTTCATCGAGCCTCTTCTCAACCGCGAACTGGAAAAGAAAAAGAATAAACAAGAAGATGAGAAAAAGAACGAGGGCTCGTTCTTGACTCATCTCGTGCAGGCAACCGATGGTGAGTTTCCCGGTTTCATCTCTTACACGGATACTGGTTAAATATCTGACAGACAAGGATGTCATCCGTGACTCGATCTTCAACATCCTGATTGCCGGAAGAGACACTGTAAGTGCACGATTTCAACAGACCGGGATTTTTTCATCCGATCCAATCACTAGACTGCAGCGACCTTGACATTCGGGGTGTACATGCTTGCAGAACACCCGGATATTATGGCGCGCCTTCGGGGCGAAATTCTCAACACAGTCGGCAGTTCTAGAATGCCGACCTACGATGATCTGCGCAACATGAAATACTTGCGCGCCTTCATTAATGGTGTGTCACGGATACGTGAAAGCCCGAGGATCGGCTGACAGATTGCATTGAAGAAACTTTGAGATTATATCCTCCTGTGTAGGTCTCGCAGTAAATGTTAGCCTAACGGTCTCACTCTCTTCCATCCAGGCCGATCGATCAGAGGTAGGCATGCGAGTGTCTTGGCTCCATGTCGAGTCCTTTATTGTATACTCTTAGGGTCTCGAAAAGCGCAACAACCTGGCCACCTATCAAGCCGGGAGATAAACCGCTCTACGTCCCAGCGCACACCATGTCAGTCCCCTTTGTTGTTTCCCTTTTCGTGGTATACTTCAGCTTCTGACCTCAATGGAAGTGCCCGGTACAGCGTATTTTGGATGCACCGTCGCACGGACCTCTGGGGTCCTGATGGTGCGTCCGTGCGTTTTCGAGCTCGATTATCTCACCGATCCACGTCGTGTCATTAGCATCCAAGTTCGACCCCGACCGCTTCCTCGACGAGCGCCTCAAAAAGTACTTGACGCCCCATCCGTATATTTTCCTTCCTTTCAATGCGGGTATGCAGCTCGACCACATGTATCTTGTGTCGTTCCGCTCACACCGTTTCTATCTAGGTCCCCGGATATGTCTCGGCCAGCAGGTGCGCATCTTGTGTCTATGATCCACAATGTACCGTCCCTGAAACCCTCTCAAGTTCGCTTACAACGAAGCGGCGTTCTTCCTCGTCCGCCTTTTACAGAACTTCGCGGAATTCAGCTTGGCTCCCGATGCACAGCCGGAGTCGTCGAAACCTCCGGTAAGCTGGAAGGACTGCGAGGGTACCAAGGCTACAGAGAAGATCATGCTCGGCTTGCATTTGACTATGTATGCTAAGGTAAGCTTCGTGCCGCCTTTTTTCTTTTTCTTTGGAGTTGATTCTGTGTTTGATAATAGGGCGGGTTGTGGGTGAGGATGAAGGAAGCTCCAGTTCAAATGGAATGAGAAACGGTTTTTTCCTCGTATGCCTGTTATTACATAGTCTTTCTAGACAGACGCTGTAATGGAGCCAGCTCGTTAGTTATTGTAGTATTTGATGCGCAATCGACCTCAAAAATTATCGTTGGATCTGGCTTAGTACATGATGGCGGTCCTGATTTTCTTTCTCCCAACCTCTCATGAATTTCTTGAGTCGGTCAGGAGAATGCTGTAGTATGGCAGAGGACGAGACAGCGCGTTGGGTGCCAGGAGGCAGGGCTTCCTGACTTGGAAAGGATCGGATGTGGGTTAGCTTAGGAAAATTTAAGAAACAAGCGCATGACTCACAGCTGCGGGCCGCCTGAGGCCGCCTGTACTGACCCGAACTTGACTTGTCACTACTCCTGCTCCTACCAAGACTCGCAGTTGATTAACTGCATCTGGATTCCTATGTTCGGGAAGCATGTCGACATGTCCGTGCAATCTCAACTCTTGAAAATGGTCATAAGCGACCATTCACGTTGTTGAATGACTTCGGCCCTCTGAACGACACCGCCGACATGAAGCATCGATATCCCCGGCTGCAAGCACTGGGCGAGCGCCGAGGTATGGTCTGAAAACACTGAAGTTTTTGTCAATAGAGACTAACACATCTCGAAGTTGTTCTGAATCCAAGAAATACTACCGTAACCCACACCACATTGGTCTGCTTGGAGCTTCAACTTCGCCACCCATTGGACGAAAGGGCCGAATTCATTGAATATCCGATACAGCTGGACCGACTCGGAGGTGAAAGAGCGGGGCAAGTCTCGCTTGAAGGACGGCATGATGCCTTCCTGAACGCTGATGCCCTCAGAAGCCGCCGGCGGCATATAGGCTAGGACACTGCATCCCCTCATGACCGGGAATGCATCCAAGAATAATCCGAGGCGTTCGGACGCTAACACGGATACGCGCTAACGCGGAAAAGAGCAACAGACAGCCTTGACGTTGGATGGTTCTTTTCCCATGCTTTTCGCAGTGGCTTCGTCATTCGGCAATGGGCTACCGATATATAATCTCTCCCATCGACAGAAGCAAACTCTCAACCACCACCTGCACCTTGAGTATCCGCCAGCCATGGAGATCCCACCAGGCCTTGAATACCTGGCTCGTGTCTTACCCCTCACTTTACTTCCGTGCGCTGTGACATTCGCTTTCCTGAATAATGTCCTTCCTCTCTTGGAGCTAGGACCGCTGCCGCTATGGAGCAGAGTCCTGGCCGCGATAATGGCTCAGCCCGCTTCGGTTGTCATTGGCTATATATATAACGAGTATCAACAAGCAAGAGACGCTGCGTCTCGGGGTGCCGCGCCTATTCCCCTAGTGCACGACAAATGGGGTGGACTCGGCCTTACGCTGGTTTCGGAGATGATGAACAGCTTTCGGACGGGTTATCCTGGTCAGTTACTTCGAGCTGCCTTGCATAAATATTCCTTTCGCGCCGTGCTCATTTGAGTTTGTAGTCGATTTTCTCCGGCATTGGTTTGATCAATACGGGAACACTGTCATGGCTAAGATTTTGTTCGAAAGCGAGGTACATGTGCACCGTTGCGCAAGACTGTATGCTCATCGTTTCAGATCACCACCCTCGAACCGGAGTATATCAAGGTATATATTCCAAAAGGTTACCTGCTTGCTTATATCTATGTTTTCTTCGCCCAGGCTATTCTAGCGACAGATTTCAATAATTATTGGAAAGGTGTGTCTGGACTTCTTGTTGTCATCGATGCAATGCTGAGCGTTAGATCCAAATTCTACACGCATCCTTCAATCGTTGCTTGGAAATGGTGTGTGACCCTGCTGCTTATGTATTTCAGTCAGGTAACTTTTGTTGTCAAGGCATTTTCAACACCGACGGTGAGCACCAAGAACCTGGTCAATTTTTGACGCCTTGTATTGACTGCCGCGTCATTATCAAAGATGAGATGTGGAAGTACGTGTCGGCCAAGAAATTCGCATGTTAAGCCTTACCACCTCGCTTACATATAGATTCCATCGAAGTCTCGCCCGGCCCTTCTTTAGTCAAGGTAGGCAATTGAAGGAGGTCAAATGTACAACAAATTTCTGATTCAAACTCAGAGCGTATCCGCGATTTCGACATATTCGACGACCACGCTGGGCAAGCCATTTCCCTCATGAGAAATCGGCTTGCCGAAGGCCACCCCATCGACTTTCAGGATGTCGTGTCCCGCTTCACGCTCGATTCGGCTACGGAGTTCCTCTTTGAGAGATCCGTAGACTCAATGGCCGCGGGACTTCCGTATCCTGAATCATGGCCCGTCGCCAACTCCTCTTACTTTCTGAACCATCCGTCTAACACTTATGTCCGATCTTTCGTCCTGAGCCAAACGTTACTTGTGATGCGCGCGCCTTTTGGCAGTAAATGGCCGTTGTCAGAGTTTTGGAAGGATAAGATCAAACCGCACAGGAAGATCATTGACGAGTTCATCGAGCCTCTTCTCAACCGCGAACTGGAAAGGAAGAATAAACAAGAAGATGAGCAAAAGGACGAGGGCTCGTTTTTGACTCATCTCGTGCAGGCAACTGATGGTGAGTCTCCCGGTTTTCTCTACATGGAAGCTGGTTGAATATTTGACAGACAAGGATGTGATCCGTGACTCGATCTTCAACATCCTGATTGCTGGGAGAGACACTGTAAGTGCACAATTTCAACAGACCACAGTTTTTTTGCATTCATTCGAATCGCCAGACCGCAGCGACCCTGACATTCGGGGTGTACATGCTTGCCGAACACCGGGATATTATGGCGCGCCTTCGGAACGAAATTCTCAACACGGTTGGCAGTTCTAGAATGCCCACCTATGATGATCTACGCAACATGAAATACTTGCGCGCCTTCATTAATGGTGTGTCACTGGCATGTGAATGCTCGAGGATTGGCTGACAAATTGAAACGAAGAAACATTGAGATTGTATCCTCCTGTGTAGGTCTCGCACTAAATGTCAGCATAGCGGCCCTTACTCTCTTCCGTCCAGGCCGATCGATACCAGGTATGCATAGACTGTTTTGACTCCATGCCAAGTGCTTTATTATGTACTCTCAGGGTCTCCAAAAATGCAACAACCTGGCCGCCTATCAAGCCTGGAGATAAACCGCTCTACGTCCCAGCGCACACCACGTCAGTCCCCTCTCGTTTGTTTTTTCGTGATATACCCCAGCCTCTGACCCCCTGGAAGTATCCGGTACAGCGTGTTTTGGATGCACCGCCGCACGGACCTCTGGGGTCCTGATGGTGCGTTCGTTCGTTCTCGAGCTCGATAATTTCACCAATCGATGTCGCGTCATTAGCATCCAAGTTCGATCCCGACCGCTTCCTCGACGAGCGACTCAAAAAGTACTTGACGCCCCATCCGTATATTTTCCTCCCTTTCAATGCGGGTATGGAGTTCGACCACGTATCTTGCATCGTTTCGCTTGAACCGTTTCCATCTAGGTCCCCGGATATGTCTAGGCCAGCAGGTGCGCATCATGTGTCTATGATCTTCAATGTACTGTCTCTAACACCTTTTCAAGTTCGCTTACAACGAAACAGCGTTCTTCCTCGTCCGCCTTTTACAGAACTTCGCGGAATTCAGCCTGGCTCCTGATGCACAGCCGGAGTCGTCGAAACCTCCGGCAAGCTGGAAGGACTGCGAGGGCACCCAGGCTACGGAGAAGATCATGCTCAGCATGCATTTGACCATGTATGCCAAGGTAAAATTTGTGCCGCCTTTTTTCTTTTTCTTTGGAGTTGATTCAACGTCTGTGTTTGATTTGGTAGGGAGGGTTGTGGGTGAGGATGAAGGAAGTTCCAGTGCAAATGGAATGATGAACAGTTTTACTCCTATGCCTTTTCTTACCAACGCTCCTTATCGACCCCGAATGAGAATCGCTGTGCCTCAATGTAGAATCATCGTGCCGCAGCCACCTTCCGCAAAGACTCGGTGTCATTAGCCCTTGCATGCGAGTCGGGCATAGGCGCTACTCGTTCGAGAGCTCCATGTATTTTTTATTTTCTACTCTTCAAATCAACGTACCAGCGGACCAGTTCAAACTCCGCAGGAGATCACCGAGCGGCAAGCGCTAGACCTCGGGCCGATGTCACCATCTTGTCACAGCCCATCACTTCCGCTCCTCTCTCGACTCTGCGTTGACTCTGCGTTAGTCTTGGTCTCTGCGTCGTCGAGAAACTGGGCGTGAAGATCTCTTTTATTTGTCTCTTTAATCATACAGTTCTTTGGAAGACTGAATACAGTGGGCAGATCTGAGGCCTTCTGAATAGTGATGTCTATGGCTTGGCTTGAAGCCAAAAAGCCAAGAAGCCAAAGCCATGGCTTTGCAAAGCCAAGCCAAGCCAAACTGGTGGCTTGGGGTTGGCTTTGGCTTTGGCTTGGGGTCCGGGAAGCCAAAGCCAGGCCAGAAAGCCCTGGCTTTGACTTTGTAGTACAATTGGGATAAGGAGCAATGTTTTGATGTTCATGCAAGCATTCATGTGGGTTTTGAGGAGATTGGGAATGCAGGAAAGCTCACACATATTCAACTGGTAGATTGAGTACTTATTTAACAGTTCCACATCGGGTTGTATTGATAGTTCCCAGGCATCAGCACAGCCTGATTGTGCATGTTCACAATTTTATATCTATCTTCAGTCTCTCAATGAATATAAAGATGCTTGAGCCATTTTACAGGTGAGTAGGACCAGTTTTCTGACTTTTCCCAACCTCCACAACCGTGGGAATCTTTTGATCTACAGCCATGGCTTAAGCCAAAGCCAAGCCAAGCCAAGCCACGTCCCATGGCTTTGGCTTTGGCTTCAGGTTTCTCAAGCCAAAGCCAGATGAAGCCAAGCCAAAGCCAGGGTTTGAAAGCCAAGCCAAGCCAAAGACATCACTACTTCTGAAGCTCTGTGAGGGTTCTGCCAATTGGGATCGACTCGAGAGCTGACTCGAGTTCGGACATCATGATGCCAGTGGAGCATCTTCGAGCTTCGAGCTTCAGGGAGCATCAGGGGCAGGCATCCGACAACAATCGTCAGCGAATAGTTGTCTCCCAAGGAACTCGTAGACGAGAAGTTGTGGGACGAGCTCAACACGCCCTGGTCCCGCCATCAGGCGGTTCTAGTGTCAAGATTTTCCAGAATCAACAGACACTTCAAGTTTGTGGATGTAACTATTCGAGTGCATTCAGTTCGTGGCACGTTCGCACTTCAGTTCTTCGGTTCACCCAAAGAACTCAAAGAACTTTGCAAATTGTGCCTCCATCCAACCAGCTCAAAAAAAAACCACTACACGGCCTGGAGAAGGTGTAATTGCAACGCCCGCAGTATCGACTCTAGAGGTCTGGCATCTGTGCTTCCACATCGAGTTCGATTCCAATGCTAGCTGACGGCAACGATGCGTCAGTCCGCACCCACCAGCCACGTCCGCCAGCCTGGAGCTGGCCTGGAGTATCCGCTTCCCCAAATGGCGGCGATCTCAAGTTCAGCAAATTCTTCTCATGCCGACTCGCTTAGCTTGTAGGCGCCACTCCGACACATCGAAGACCAAAGCGGTAAGTAGATTGTGCGGGCTCGATGGTTGCAAAGTTTATGTGCCATCGTTATTGCAGAAGGAGGAGACGGTCAATCGCCATCATTGCATTATTACTCAATACATACTTAGGGCGAAATACAGGGCTGCGGCGAGACACAGACACTGACGCAGTGGATTACTCGGACGCGGTTGAAATCAGGGGATCAATCGATAAGTCCCACTTTTCGGTGAATCAAGAGATAGCCTCGATAGTTTTATTGGACGGAACAGTTCGAACGATGCTACTAGCCTTTATCCGATCTTGCAGATCAGCGTCTGCCAGCATGCCAGAAATTCTGCCGCATCCGATCCACTTTCTGCTGACGCGCATGGTGCGCGTCAGTTCCTCCGACACACGCCATCCTTGGCCCAGCCCTGCAAGCCCTGCACAGACGCCGTAGGCTGCTTTGTCGACAGGTGCGTGAGAGGATGCGGGTGCATCGGAGCCCTACGGCAAGCAAGGAACTGGCCGCACGATAACGTCGCGCTGTGGCCGATGTCAGCTGATGTTTTCCAAAATTCTCTTTGCAGCTGCCGCGCCGGGCATTAATTGCGCGCCCCCCTTCCTTGGACGCGAGGTCAAGCTCAAAAATCCTGGACCTGTGATGCGACCACCGGAGTGGCGGGGATCCCAGCGTCCCCGAGAACGCCAGCACCATAAATTTCGCCACCCCGATTCCCCCAATTTCCGCCGCTGGAAATTCGCGCCCGAGATATGGGTGCAGCAAGTTGCGGGGCGGCAGATGGTGTACTCGGCGGTCGAACGGCTAGTGGCGCACATCTGTATCTATTTCGACGCTGCCAAACGTAGATCCTAGCTTGACACAACGCCTCGTTCCAGGGTCTAATTGCGGGGGGGCGAGTGGGGAGAGGGATATTTGTGGAGACAAGGCTGGGCCAGGTGATTCGATGCCAATACTTGTACCGGGGAGGCGGGACAAAGAGCTTCGTTTGTACCACGGAAGCACTCGAGATATGCGCTGAAGCTCCATCCGAAATTGAAATTCTGCAGATCAGAAAGTGGTGAAACAAACAGTGTATCCCACAAAGGTTTTTTTCCCTGGGTGTTGTGATGTCAGTGGGCGATATATGATCTTCACTTCTAGTGCGTACCTTTTCCAGTTTCCTCTGTCTTGGACTGTATCCCATTCTTCGCCTTAAAGTGGGCTACCTCACAGAACAACAAATCTCTAGCGCGGAGCAGGGCACAAATACCAAGATAGACTAGACTGGTGGCTCCATGGACTTCGGATGACAAGGGGTGTACCAAAAAAATCTAAAACTTTGTCGGCGGCGATCGCAGCTACCGGACAAAGTCCGCTGTGGGTCCACGCGTCATCGCAATTGACACTGGTCAGCTCCGGCAGATTATTGCAGCTGACCCAACCCGTTCGAGTATCCTCAAGGCGACGTCTTCATTGCATCTTCATAATATTTTCTCCAGGTACGCTAGAAGGTTTGTCAGTGGAGAGATATATGGATCAAGCGATAGGGTCGCCCCAGGATCGAGCCTCAGGCGGCGGAGAACGCGAGAAAGCAGCGTGGAATTTCCAGAAGCAGAGGTCGGAGTTGAAGTGAGTTACGGCACTTCACCAGAGGGAATGCAGGAGGTGGCGACGCGGACGAGGCGGGGACCCGTCGGAGTTGGAATGCAAGGCAAAGAGATCACACAAACCTAATCTCGGGGAGAGTTTTCGAACAAGATCCACGGTCGTTCTTCCATTTCGTTTGCGACGCATCTGACACGAATCTGCTGGAATTATTCAGAGCGGCATTGAACTGCGTTAAGTATGCAGTAAAAAAATTCGTGAAATGGTAGACTCGGAGAGCTGCACATCCAGATTCATTTCAGAAGCCCAAGGCAGACGGCCGCGACAACGCGTGAAAGACTGTAATGCAAGCGCGCTTCGATTCGATACATAGATATATGTGTGCGGTCCGAGCGCCAGGCATGAAATGAACTAGAACATCTGAGGGTCGGGCTAGGCTAGGCACCGACAGGCTTCTGCGTTTCTCGCCGGACCAGAGGGTGTACTAGAATATGTATGTACTTCAGGTAGATAAATCCACTGTCGTGAGCACGCGTCCTGGTTGATTATAATATTGAACCCACGTTCGAGGACGCGAAAAATTTCGAAGTCGCTCCAGCGAGAGGCCAAGCCAGAGGAGAAGAAGCGCGTTCAAAGAGGAAGGAAGACCCCAGAGAGCAAGGATTCCGAGCACGCTGTACATGTCAGCTTGTGGCAGATTCAATTGGGGTGCTGAGGTGTGAGTCCCGATTTGGTTGAACTGCGGTGCGGACGCGTATGTGATTCAAGAAAATTCAGAGCTCGGAGCCAGTTGGTGTGGGGAACCAGTGTACCGATGCGGTTGGGTCTGGTCCCCTTGCGGCGGCAGTAGAACAGACCCAGATGCAAAGGGGATCGAATTGAGACAGTGGGGCCAGAGAAAAGATCAATCGTGCACTATTGACTGCTGTGTATATTTCCAAAACGCGAAAGCAAGAGTTCGAGGAGAAGAGATCGATTGAGCCCTAGATACTGCGCGGGGGGAACTGGTTCCAGTTGAACTTTGAGCAAATCTGGAAAGCGGACATAACATGCTTCCCCGGAAGAAAAAAGCGCACAATAGCTGAGGGCCATGGTTTGTACGCGCAAACGCAAAGGGGGTGTTCGGAATTGTACAACTTTTTTTCCAACCTCAACTTCAACGTCGGGAGAGAAGAGAAGTGCGATGAAGGAGGCCTCGGCCCAGGATGCAATTTCATAGGTTGATAATCCAGACCAGCAATGGAGTGCGGTTCAATGGTTGACGACCCCCGATTCAGAGTCGGCATGCATGCAAAGGGTCCGAACCATGGTACCAGAGAACAAATGAGTGAAACACACGGATGAACGCTTCCCAGTGAATCAAGTGAGCTTGAACGCTGAGCCCGATTGAACCCTAGATATGTCGCGCCGCCCCCAGATTCCCCAGAACCAGAACCAAAATAGACGTGCCCCGTCGCACGAAGTGCCCTCTAAGCCGTTTTCTTTCTTTTCCTCCCCCACGCTTTCCAACAAAGATTCGTTTACTTGATCCACAATTGAACCAGGAGTATAGATCCAGGATGTAGGACGCGGCGGCCATATCCATACGCAGACGATGTCGAATTTAGAAAAAAGATCGAAAGCACTTCCATACTTCGTGATGCGTGTAGAGACCAGGGGCGCCTGAGGAAGTGAAGAGGAAGACAACCATGAGAGATTTAATTGACGTCCGTCCGCGTGATTGGGATTCAATGGTGATCTATTCCGAGGCGTCCGAGTCTCGCTTTCCCAGAGGATGAATTCGAAGGCAGAAGAAGACTCGCGGGAGAGTCTCAGGCGTCGACTGGGGGTTATCTCTAGGTCTCATTATCACTTGAAGGAAATCGAACGTGCCGCGGTGGAAGTTATCTTCAATTCAGATTTAGATTCCGGATGTGCTCCTTGTGAATCAATCGTGCACGATTGACTCCTGTGTATATTTCCAAAACGCGAAAGTAAGGAACACTGCAGTGAGAGTTCGAGGAGAAGATGTCGATTTTTCCCTAGATGCTGTGCGGGGGGAACTGGTTCCAGTTGAACTTTGAACGAATCTGGGACGCGGACGCGCGCGCACGCCAAAGCAGGCGTCGCCCGTCAGCATGTTGGTTTGTAGGGTTTGTACGCGCAAACGCGAAGCGGTGTTTGAAATCGTACAATTTTTTTTCCAACCTCAACTTCAACGTCGGGAGAGAAGAGAAGTGCGATGAAGGAGGGCTCGACCCAGGATACAAGTTCGATCAGTGAATCAAGGAAGCAACGAAGTGAACACAGAGTCCGGATCCGGTTGAACCCTAGATATGTCGCGCCGCCCCCAGATTGCAGAACCAGAACCAGAAATAAAACAGACGTGCCCCCCCCTCCAAGCAGTTTTCCTTTCTTCCCCCACGCTTCCCAAAAAAAATTCGTTTGCTTAATTTGATCCAAAATTGAACCAGGAGCACACGCAGGATGCGCCGGCCAGACGATGTCGGATTTAGAAAAAAAGATCGAAAGCGGTTCCATACTGCGTGATGCTTGGCGCCCGAGGAAGGCTTAAGGGTGAAGACATGAGAGAGTTAATTGACGTTTGGCCGTCCGCGTGATTGGGCTTGGATTGGGATCTATTCCGAGGCTCGGTTTCCGAGAGGATGAATTCGAAGGCAGAAGAAGACTCGCGGGAGAACCCTAGGCGTCGACGGAGGGTTATCTCGAGATCTCACTACATGCTTGTCACAGAGAAAGTCGAACGTGCGACTGGAAAGTTATCTTCAATTCATTCCTCACCGCAGAGATAAGGAAAGACGAGCGTCGACGACCGACTCGAAGAAAGGAGGGAACTTGGAGGAGCGCTTCCATGTCCTGTCACCTGAGGGAAGGGAAGGAAAACAAGGTGTGGGAGCGCGCACCTCGAAAGGGAGAGGAATCACTCCGGACCGGGTCCGGGGTGGGAGAGGTAATTAACGCGGAGGTGGGGCGTGTGGGCGTGGAGACGGGTTCGGAGAGGGATACGGATACGGCGGTGCGAGGGATATGTTTGGAAGTCGCGCGCAAGGGGGGAGATACAACAAAAGGAGGAGCGTGCTTACTGCGTGGTTGACTTTTCTTTTCCTTTCTTTTTTGTGTTCAATCCAGTAACAGAATCAAAATCAGAGTCGGAGACCCGCCCTGGGCTGTAAAATTAGCGGGATCAAGATTTGAAGTCAAAGTAGGATGAACAATGGATGTGTAAGGAAGAAAGCGCTTCCATACTCTGCGATGACCGGCCCTGTGCTGCGTCATGGAGTCCGGGATCGATGGGTAGACGAGGCCGGGGTGGGGGGTTCGGGGACCGGGGTCGGGTAGAAGCGGAGACCGAGTCCGGGCGGGTGTGGGAAGTGCTCGGAGATGAGCGGGTGGGCGGATGAGTGAAGGGGCGGAGTGAAACGCGCGCCGGTTGTTCAAAATCAATTCGGGCCACGGCCAAATCGAACCTAGTTCAGCGTACGTTACGCAATTTGTTGATCAGCGCAAAGACAGTGTGGGATGCATTGGTGGTTGGGGATAATCTGTCGACGAGCCTGGAGTTGCTCACGTCCTCCGAGGAATCACGTTCCATTTCGTCCGTGCAGGGTCCTGAAACGTCAGTCACGCAAGTGGATTGTGTTTGGACTGAATTGAGATTCGAGGTGGGTGAGATGCAAGTTGGGAAGCGGGCGCGTGTCGAGTAGAGTTTGGGTTTGGACGGAGAGATCGCGGAGGGAATCGAAGGAAGGAGACGAGTAGTATTTGTGACGCGACAATTGATGACCCTGCACGCGAGCGGGCTAAGCGAATCGTGATGGCGACCAGGGGGACGCGCTGAGCGTGGGTTTGGTTTGTGCAGTGGTGGTCGACGATGGACGGCGTCGAGGGTGAAGGGGGGGACATGGAATAATAATGGTAGTATAAGGTTAAGAACAAGACTTATACAGAAAGTATAAGTAAACAGAGTGTGGGATGTACGGCATGCGTTGCTGACCAATCGGTAATTAGTTGACCAATCATATAGTTTGTAGTCCGGTCTTGCTTGCGTCCACAACAATGTCAGAGCCCATTGCCCTGCCCGCCGCTGCTCACCAGCAAGACTACAACATGGACCCAGGCTCATACACCGGCGAGAATGGCCAGTTCAATCCCCAGAGCTACACCCGCCACTTTCTCGGTTCTCCCATCTCCTGGCGCGCGGGAAGCTTTGGTGCCCAGTACTGCACTAGCCAGTCCCCGACAGCCATGCTCGTGGGCTCGTACGAGTGTGTTGATTACCCGGTTAATCAAGTTAAGATGCTAATAGACGTCGCTACAGCCCAGTCAAGCCCCCGCAAGACTCGTCGATTATAAACGCGTGGAACGTCTTTGACCGCCAGGGCGAGCTGTGCCGGAACTACACCTGCTGTGGAATGCATCTCCCCGACCTCCACGCCCTCCTCGAGCACTTTGAGGAAGTCCACATCGTCGTCCTCGACCGAGCCCAGCCGCCCCAGATACAGATTCCCTTCAATCCCCAAGTCGTGCCCCCCGAGACCACCCCGCAACCCCCGCACCACCAGCCCGCGTACTCGACCCCGTTCGACACGGACGACATGGACCTGGGTTTGGACTACGAGGACGCGTCCCCGCCTCCGCCATCCACCGCACCCACCAGCACCGTTACCTCTCGTGCGCCTTCGCCGTCGCCTTCTCCGTCAGAGGGTGGTGTTCAGGTGCGGCGAATTTATATGAATGAAATTTAATATTGATATTTCGTCTACAGCGCCCAGCCCTCAACATCTCACTCACCGCCTTTCCCTTCCGCGAGGGCATCCACCATGCCCACGCCCACACGCCCCTCTCCGCCTCCGTAGGCCCGTTCAGCGCCTACGCCCGCTACACCGCCAACGCCAACGCCGAGTACCCCAGCCCCTCCTCCGCGTCCAACCCGGGAATGCCCATCACCTCCCAGGACGTCGCGGACTATACGCCGGAACGCGACGCGACCGCTATTGCGCCTGCCTTGGTGTTTGCGACGGGTGAGGAGCTGGGTGTCGGTGCCGCGGGGACGAGTCAGACTTCGGCTGCGAGCGGGAGCAGAGTCAAAACGACGACGTCGAAGCGCATGCGCAGCGGCCCGCCGTCGCCGAGTTCACGCGCGGGGACGCCCACAGCGTCCGCTTCGTCTTCGGCGTTACCCAGCCCATCGGTCACCACTTCACACCCAGGCTTCCCTTCTGCGTCCACATCTACACCCACCGCGTCATCTTCCACCGCCCCCTCGACAGCCGCCGCTGCGCCCAACACCAACCCCACAATCCTCCTCCCCCACAAGCCCTTCCGCTGCCCGAAACCCAACTGCAGCAAGTCCTACAAGCAGGCGAACGGGCTCAAGTACCACATGACGCACGGGAGCTGTAATTTTGGGCCGGCGAAGGACGTGGAGGCGGTACGCGCGTTGTTGGAGCGCAAGCGGGAGCGCGCGGGGGGCGGGTCTGGTGCGACGACGCCCACGGCTACTGCCCAAAATCTGGCCCAGCAGCAGGTCGAGGAGGAGGAAGAGGCGATGGGGGCGTCGACTCCGGGAGCCAACGGCACCGCGCAGCCGGAGCTCTCCCCCGCGGACCTCACCGAGCTCGAGGCGCGCGTCCGGCCCTTTGCGTGCGGGGTGGGCGATTGCGTGCGGCGGTACAAGAACATGAACGGACTGCGGTACCACTATCAGCATAGCGGGGACCACGGGGCGGTGGGGCTGAGCTTGTTGGCGGGGGGCGTGCATGGGTGTTTGAAGGCGCAGGCGCAGCAGGGCGCGAGTGTAGGGGGGAAGACGACGCCGGCGGGGACGGGGGCGACGCCGACGACGCCGAGTGGGACGTACGCGTGGGGGAGCACGCTGCTGCCGCATATACAGGCGGTGGCGGCGGGGCCTGCCCCTGCGGCGGCGAGCACGCCTACCACGCCGACCTCTGCGACGACTACAGCACCTACGCCGACGCCGATAGCAGCGGGGAAGGCGGGGAAGAATCCGAAAGCCAAAGGCAATGGCAAGGGCAAGACGGAGGCGACGCCGTTTACGCCGCCGTCGAGCGCGGTGTTGAATGCCGCCGGCGCCTCTTCGTCCTCGGCAGTCTCATCTCCCGTATCCGCCGCACCCGCCGCCCCGACGCCCGCGTCCGTGAGTGCGGCACCGACACCGACGCCGACGCAGGCGCAGACGGCCGAGTACCTCGCGCTGCAGCGCGCGCAGTACGCGCAGTACCAGCAGGCGGTCGCGGCGGGGTGGTATGTCCAGCAGGCGCAGGCACAGGCGCAAGCGGCGCAGATGCAGGCGCAGCAGCAGCTCCATGCGCAGGTGCAGCAGGCGGGGCAGCAGATGCAAGGGCAGGGGCAGGGGCAGGGGCAGGTGGGTGGGCAGATGGGGCAGATGCAGATGCAGATGCAGGTTGATGTGCAGATGGGGTGAGCCCTCTTCTGTGTTGCGCTTGTGCGTTTGTCTAGCTGCGCCGCCCTGCGCCCGCCCGCCCGACCCGCACCCCCCCAAAAAAAAAGAAATGTGAAGAAGAAGAACGTAAAAGTACCCTCCCCGACCCCTCGTTTTATAATACCTGTACGCGTTTTTGTGTTCGACTTTCTTCGTTCTCTCGTTCCTTGTTTCTCCTCACTCACCACTCATCTCATCTCATCTTACTTACCCGTACCCGTACTCCTACACGTACCTACCTTATGCCCCCTCACTTATTAGATACATATCTTGTCCCCGTCCCGTTCTTGTCGCGCTAATACTCGTCCCTTCCCCTTCCCCTCCCCGTCCTATCCCATCCCATCCCATTCCACCCCGTTCCGGCTCCCCCCTCCCGATCTTCGTCTCCTCGACCCCCACTCCGCCCCCACTTAGCATCTTGTAGATATAACCGCCGCCATTCGCGCGCGGTTGTATACATATACGATTCGTATATAGTAGATAGGATTGATATGCGCTTTGCGTGTATTTGCGGTGTGCGTCAAGTTTGCATTGTTCAAACAAAACCTTGGGACACAAGACACTAGGCGGGTGGGTCCTGGGATTTAATTTTGAATTGGCGCCCGCGATATGGCGCTTTGGCCGGTGACGTCATGTGCGGGGATAGTGAGATTCATATTTGGATTCGGGGTCGCTGGGAACAGCTAGGCTCCGGATAATTGCGAGGACCACGTGTCGGAGTTGCGACCGGGCTCGTAGACGCGGAGACTCGGAGTCGGCGGGGAGTCGGGAGTCGGGATACTCAGAGCCGGCGGAGTATTTCGGGCACGCAGCACTGTGTCCGTGCGTGCGCATGGTCGCTTGGTCGGAGTCGGAGTCGGAGTCAGAGTCGGAGTCAGAGTCGACAAACCCGAGTTACTCCCAGTCGTATTCGCAGAAATGGACGCTGTGGTCCCGATTCCCGCACCATCATATTTTTCGTGGTGCGGGCTTTGCACTGCTTGTGCAGAATATGTGTGTTTTCATAGGTTGGAGTTTTGATCAAGCAAGAGTACGCACTGGAGCTTTAGCTTCGAATTCCGAAGTCGGATAGGCTATATCTACTCTGCAGGCTAATCGCTCAAAGTGGTGGCTTGCAAATTCTGGCAAGCACTGGGTGGTGACGATGCACGCTGATTTGATGCGGGCGCTAAAAAAGTAAGGTTGCGAGATGTCGCTTTGACCGATGACATCATAACTGCGCCCGAAACAAATAGGGGTTATCCAAATGCAGCAAAAATGATTCAAACAAACCATCATGAAAAGCCTTGGTGGCGGAGTTTAAAGGGTTCAGTTCGTCGATAAGTTGAAAAGTACTTGAGAGATGAAGGATACATTGATATGCTCTCTCTCGAACGTGCAGCGCCTAACGCCCGGCCTGCGTGTAAGGACTAAGGACGGATGTATGCGGAAGGTCGCTGCGGTACAAGGGATTCTCATTTGGGGTCGATAACCGGACTATCAGATACTGTAATAACAACAGGCATACGAGTGAAACTGTTTTTCATTCCATCTGCACAGGAACTTCCTTCATCCTCACCCACAACCCGCCCTACAAAATCAAACACAGACGTTGAATCAACTCCAAAGAAAAGAAAAAAAGCGGCACAAATCTTACCTTGGCGTACATGGTCAAATGCATGCCGAGCATGATCTTCTCCGTAGCCTTGGTGCCTTCGCAGTCCTTCCAGCTTGCCGGAGGTTTCGACGACTCCGGCTGTGCATCGGGTGCCAAGCTGAATTCCGTGAAGTTCTGTAAAAGGCGGACGAGGAAGAACGACGCTTCGTTGTAAGCGAACTTGAGAAGGTTTAGAGACGGTACATTGAAGATCATAGACATATGATGCGCACCTGCTGGCCTAGACATCCGGGGACCTGAGTGGAAACGGTTTGAGCGGAACGACGCAAGATACGTGGTCGAGCTCCATACCCGCATTGAAAGGGAGGAAAATATACGGATGGGGCGTCAAGTACTTTTTGAGTCGCTCGTCGAGGAAGCGGTCTGGATCGAACTTGGATGCTAACGACACGACATCGATCGCTGAGATGATCGAGCTCAAGGACGAACGAACGCACCATCAGGACCCCAGAGGTCCGTGCGGCGGTGCATCCAAAACACGCTGTACCGGATACTTCCAGGGGTCAGAGGCTGGGGTATACCGCGAAAAGACAAACGAGAGGGGACTGAGTTGGTGTGCGCCGGGACGTAGAGCGGTTTATCTCCAGGCTTGATAGGCGGCCAGGTTGTTGCATTTTTGGAGACCCTGAGAGTACATAATAAAGCACTTGGCATGGAGTCAAAACAGTCTATGCATACCTGGTATCGATCGGCCTGGACGGAAGAGAGTAAGGACCGCTAGGCTGACATTTACTGCGAGACCTACACAGGAGGATACAATCTCAATGTTTCTTCGTATCAACATCTGGAAGATGTCTATCGGTGTCTATCTGTCTCTTCCAGCAATCAGGATGTTGAAGATCGAGTCACGGATCACATCCTTGTCTGTCAAATATTTAACCAGCATCCATGTAGAGAAAACCGGGAGACGCACCATCAGTTGCCTGCACGAGATGAGTCAAAAACGACCCCTCATCCTTTTTCTCATCTTCTTGTTTATTCTTCCTTCCCAGTTCGCGGTTGAGAAGAGGCTCGATGAACTCGTCAATGATCTTCCTGTGCGGTTTGATCTTATCCTTCCAAAACTCTGATAACGGCCATTTGCTGCCAAAAGGCGCGCGCATCACAAGAGCTATCACAAGCAACGTTTGGCTCAGGACGAAAGATCGGACATAAGTGTTAGAGGGATGGTTCAGGAAGTAAGAGGAGTTGGCGACGGGCCATGATTCAGGATACGGAAGTCCCGCGGCCATTGAGTCTACGGATCTCTCAAAGAGGAACTCTGTAGCCGAATCGAGCGTGAAACGGGACACGACATCCTGAAAGTCGATGGGGTGGCTTTTGGCAAGCCGATTCCTCATGAGGGAAAGGGTCGAGCGTGGTCGTCGAATATCTCGAAATCGCGGATACGCTCTGAGTTTGAATCAGAATTTGTTGTACATTTGACCTCCTTCAATTGCCTACCTTGACTAAAGAAGGGCCGGGCGAGACTTCGATGGAATTTACATGTAAGCGAGGTGATTCAAGGTTAGGCTTGACATGCGAATTTCTTAGCCGACACGTACTTCCACATCTCATCTTGATAACGAGGCGGCATTCAATACAAGGCGTCAAAAATTGACCAGGCTGTTGGTGCTCACCGTCGGCGTTGAAAATCCCTTGACAGCAAAAGTTACCTGACTGAAATACATAGATAGCAGGATCACATACCATTTCCAAGCAACGATTGAAGGATGCGTGTAGAATTTGGATCTAACGCTCAGCATTGCATCGAGGACAACAAGAAGTCCAGACATACCTTTCCAATGATTGTTGAAATCTGTCGCTAGAATAGCCTGGGTAAAGAAAACATAGATATAAACGAGCAAGCAAACTCGTGGAATGTATACCTTAATATGCTCCGGTTCGATGGTGGAGATCTACGACGATGAGACGTTATATATGCAGCCTGGCGCAACAGTGCATATGTACCTCGCGTTCGAACAAAATCTTGGCCATGACAGTGTTCCCGTATTGATCAAACCAATGCCGGAGAAAATCGCCTACAAACTCAAATGAGCACGGCGCAAAAGGAATATTTATGCAAGGCGGCTCGAAGTAACTGACCAGGATAACCCGTCCGGAAGAGCTTCCGGAAGCTGGTCATCATCTCCGAAACCAGCGTAAGGCCGAGTCCCTGCCATTTGTCGTGCACCAGGGGAATAGGCGCGGCGCCCCGAGACGCAGCGTCTCTTGCTTGTTGGTGCTCGTCGTAGATATAGCCAATGACAACTGCAGCGGGTTGAGCCATTATCGCAGTCAGGACTCTGCTCCATAGCGGCAGCGGTCCTAGCTCTAAGAGAGGAAAGACGCTACTCAGGAAAGCGAATGTCACAGCGCACGGAAGTAAAGTGAGGGGTAAGACACGAGCCAGGTATTCAAGGCCTGGTGGGATTTCCATGGCTGCCGAAAGCTCAGGATGCAGGTGCTAGTTGAGATTTTGCTTCTGTCGATCGGGGAGATTATATACCGGTAGCCCAAAGTTGCCGCATGCGAAAAGCATGGGAAAAGAGATGTCGCTCTTTGCCGCCTTAGCGCCTATCCGCGTTAGCGTATACCGGTCGCTTCGGATTATCTTTGGATGCGTTCCCGGTCATGCAGCGGCCTGGCCCATATGCTGACTTCGGAGAGCATCACCGCACCATGCCGTCCCTCAAGCAAGATTTACCCCGCTCTTTCTTCTCCGTGTCGGTCCAGCTGGATCGGATATTCAATGAATTCCGCCCTTTCCTCCAATGCGTGGCGAAGTTGAAGCTCCAAGCAGAGTGAGGTGTGGGTTACGGTAGTTACATTGTCGGTATTTCTTGGATTCAAAACAACTTCGAAATGCGTTGGTCTCTGTTGACAGAAACTTCAGTGTTTTCAGACCATACCTCGCTCAGGCCCCGGGAAGCTGCTGAAAGGGATTGTCCGCGTCCGTACTAAAATTTCCCGGCCAGGTTTGATCCCCGGATTTTTTCTGAAGAGGCAGAAAGGTGCCCAAGGGATCCCTTTAGAAGTTCCTACACTCGAAAGTCCTGTGAAATCACCAGCCGTGGCACAATAAGCAATTTAGTGAATTTTTTCTCCCCAAGTCGCCCTCAAAAAGCCATCAATTGTTGCCATCAAAAGCCGTTTTTCTCACGCATATGGGCAGATTTCGGGGGAAAACTATATATCAGTGTGTAGCCCTATGCCGTCGGTATACTTTCCGCTCAACGATCACCCGAATGGACTAAGAATGAGACCGAAATCACACATATACGTCAAAAATAAGGCTCTGGTGTCATATATGGAACTGATCCAGGCCTAATCGGGCCTGGCCAGGCCGCATTTGGCCTGCCAGGCCGAATTGGGCCTGGCTCATTCCCAGGCTCCTATTCCGACTTGTTTCTCAAGTGTTGCATTGGTCTGCCACGCCAGGGGACTTTGAATGGTCCAACTTGAGATTATATTTGAACCATTGTGCCGCAGGCCCAAAAAAATGGCCAAAATAGCGCCCGGAACCGCAGGAATTAAATCAACATAAACAGGTATTTTGCCCTGACTCTGGCTCGTAAGGGAATCAGTAAAATTAATTAGATCCTCGAATGAGTTTGGGAGCGCCGCAGGCTAGAAATGAGCCAAATTGAGCGAAACAGAAGCCGCATTCATGGGAGGATGTGCAGAACACTGTGAGCACAACATAATCTGATCCACATCTTGCGTTGAGGGAAGAATGTATGAGGAATTAATTTGATTTTTTTGTCTAGCTTCAGATAAAGCATGGGAAGGGGTGTCTGCAGAAATACCAGTCTAAGGAATTGTGCAAGAGAAATTTTACATGTTTAGGTACTGTGAGAGGAGTACAGGGTTAAATCCAGGAAGAAAAATGTGTGTACATGGCAAAACAAAGATGAAGACAAGATGTGGAATGCTGAGGTCCACTGAGACGTGAGAGAGCGAGAAACAAAATTGCAAAATGAAAAAGGATACAGGGACGCTGGCCGGGTTCGAACGTACGCGAGGAAAAACAGGTCACGCGATCAACAAAAGACAACCAATGAACTTTCCAAATAGACTACGCAGAGTTAGAGATGGCTGCACAGTCCAACCAGCCTAGCGACTTTTTGAATAATTTTTGAATAATTTTTTTTTGTTCCACATATGACACCAGAGCCAAATAAGGCTCTGGTGTCATATATGGAACTGATCCAGGCCTAATCGGGCCTGGCCAGGCCGCATTTGGCCTGCCAGGCCGAATTGGGCCTGGCTCATTCCCAGGCTCCTATTCCGACTTGTTTCTCAAGTGTTGCATTGGTCTGCCACGCCAGGGGACTTTGAATGGTCCAACTTGAGATTATATTTGAACCATTGTGCCGCAGGCCCAAAAAAATGGCCAAAATAGCGCCCGGAACCGCAGGAATTAAATCAACATAAACAGGTATTTTGCCCTGACTCTGGCTCGTAAGGGAATCAGTAAAATTAATTAGATCCTCGAATGAGTTTGGGAGCGCCGCAGGCTAGAAATGAGCCAAATTGAGCGAAACAGAAGCCGCATTCATGGGAGGATGTGCAGAACACTGTGAGCACAACATAATCTGATCCACATCTTGCGTTGAGGGAAGAATGTATGAGGAATTAATTTGATTTTTTTGTCTAGCTTCAGATAAAGCATGGGAAGGGGTGTCTGCAGAAATACCAGTCTAAGGAATTGTGCAAGAGAAATTTTACATGTTTAGGTACTGTGAGAGGAGTACAGGGTTAAATCCAGGAAGAAAAATGTGTGTACATGGCAAAACAAAGATGAAGACAAGATGTGGAATGCTGAGGTCCACTGAGACGTGAGAGAGCGAGAAACAAAATTGCAAAATGAAAAAGGATACAGGGACGCTGGCCGGGTTCGAACGTACGCGAGGAAAAACAGGTCACGCGATCAACAAAAGACAACCAATGAACTTTCCAAATAGACTACGCAGAGTTAGAGATGGCTGCACAGTCCAACCAGCCTAGCGACTTTTTGAATAATTTTTGAATAATTTTTTTTTGTTCCACATATGACACCAGAGCCCAAAAATAATGGCTTTTTTGATGGTCGGACAACCCTTAGCCGAAGCTTCCCGGGGCCTCCTCGCTCAGTGCTGTCAGCCGAGTATGCTTGTCGTTCATAAGTCATTCCAGTCGCCACCATCACCATTTTCAAAAGTTGAGATTTGCCACACGGACATACCTCCTAGACAGGGATCCAAATGCAGTTACGAGTGGTAGGAATAGGAGTAGTGACAAAACAGGTTCGGGTCAGGCTGACCCGTTGTTCCTAAGCGGCCCGCTTTGCTGAGTCATGCGCGGTCGATATCAACTTCAAGAGGTGAGCTGTAATGGGCGAGGAACGAGCCGGTTTTCATTACAGCGTCTGTCTAGAGAGACTAGAGGTGAGCGTCTTTCCAGTCAGCCTGACACACAATGCGCCGACTTGTCCTCTGCCGGCTACAGCACTTCCTGACCGACTCAAGAATTCATGAGTTGTTGGGAGAAAGAAAATTGGGACCGTCATCATGCAATCAAGACAAATTCTTCGTCTTCCATGTCTCTGGCCCATGACATGAGTTTGTTCAGACAGTAATGTCAGTGGAACAGTTGATACGTTTTACTAATTGGAACCATACTAGACGATACTCTCCCCGCAGGGCCCGGAAGTTCTCTCCAGTAGCTTCCAGAGGTCAAAGGGTTCAGTATGTGCAAGGCTACCCTTCAAGATGTCTTGAGGATGAAAGAGGATGAAAGAGTCGACGTCAAGACAATATTAATGACCTGTCAGCACAAAAAGCCTCGCCGTCGGCGCCTCTCTGATGTCCCAAATTATCTGTTATCAATGATGTAACTTTTTGTTCTCCGCCTTATCCATGACCCCGCCCATTGCCACGAGGGAACGTTCCCTCCGTCCTTTCCAGCAGCGCTCACGACTATGCCGTCGGAGACTCGCCATCCTTATGTGGTGTTGACCCCGAACCACGCCGACTTCGCATTGCAGCCATTGACCGAGTCGTCCACCGCTGTCAACATGATGATCTTCCCTGTATCAGACGACCAACCTCGCCGCACGAATAGGCTGCAAACTGTGCTGGATAGTATCCAGGACTTCGGTGCCCTCAATGCTGGTCTTTTACTAGTCACGGCGGCAGGAGCCATGTTCTCCTTGGTAAACGTCGCCGTGAAAATGGTACAAGAACTGGGAGAGTCAGTATCGACTGCAGAGGTATGGTAAATTGGACCTGGATCTATGTTGATCTGAACTTTCTGCAGTTGATCGTTGTTCGCATGGTGGCTCAACAAATATTCATGGCTGTCTTCGAGATGTTGATATATAGTTTCCTCAGGCAATCACTTGGATCTGTAGCGTCGCGTATATGCGAGTATCTACGCCTTTTCTTCCCTTCAAGCTCTTCATCTCGTCCATGCAGGCTTGTACAAAATGTGCCGCATCCTTTCATCGGCCCGGAAGGCGTTCGAGTTTTGCTCGTATTCAGAGGGCTCACTGGGTTCGTGATCTGTCCTCAGCTCCGCAGTAGCAACCAACCCACTTTCTCTGTACAGTTTCGTGGGGATGAGCAGCGTGTACGTTTCGCTGAAGTACCTTTCGCTCTCGGATGTCACGGTGTTGTCATTTTTGGTGCCCATGTGCACCGCCATGGCAGGCAGTTTGTTTCTGAAGGAAACCTTTACCCGCCGAGAAGCGCTTGCTGGCTGTGAGTTATACCCGTTCAACTGGTCCATGTGCTTATCGAGTTGAACAGTGTGCAGCTTGTTCGGGGTCGTGCTCATCGCACGGCCCGATTTTTTGTTTGGATCTCCGAATGGCTCGTTGCCAGTTGAGGGAAATCACCGGATGTTCGCAATTGGGTAAGCCGCATGCAGCAGTGTACGAGCGGCAGACATTCATTTCTCGTAGAATATCTCTTCTCGGAGTATTAGGTTCTACCGGTGCCAGTGAGTTGGGCCCTCTTTCTCCTGAGGCAAGCATAATTTAAACCTCTCAGTGACCTCAATTCGCGCGATTGGCCAACGTGCACATCCTATGCATTTGCTGGCCATGTTCTCGGTGCAGTCCGTGATCGCTTCGTCCCTGATGTGAGCCCAGATGAAACCTTTCCCCGAGTCTGCAAAGTTCATATTAAATTGCGCAAAGCATGATCGTACTTCGACAGCCCGTGGTCATCCCAACAAGTCTTCCTTGGCTGGGACTCCTGGCCGTTATTGGAATCCTCGCCTTCGGCGGACAGATTCTGCTCACAATGGGCTTCCAGCGCGAGACGGCCGGCCGAGCGAGCATGGCGTTTTACACGCAGGTTGACTATCATGCTAATGCGGAGTTGACTGCCGTCCTCACCCTTCCCTGCAGATCATTTTTGCTTCAGTCCTAGAGCGCATATTCTTTCACACCGTTCCGACCATCCTGTCTTTACTTGGGACATCTATAATCATGTCCTCCGCTATATACGTCGCGGTGCGTTCTCCCTAGTTCACGAGCGCTGCTCTCACCCTTGGATTAAATTATATTTCGTAGTTGACAAAGAAAAAGGCCGCCGACGCAGGCAAACCGGAGCCGGGAGATGTCGTAAGTTTAAACCACCCGGACGACATCGCATTAGAGGAGGGGCTGTTGGAACAAGCCAAAATCCGGAATGTTTTGGAAAATAGACAACTCGATCAATCACCGAGGTCGTCGCTCAGTTCGGACTCGTATTCTCCGCTGCTGGCCAGCAAGGATCCGTAGATATTGGGATGGGTTGAGGCAGGCTTGGCCTGTGCATTTGTAAACACTGCTTCCCTTGTCATATAGTCGAGTGCTCAAACCGAAAAAAAAAGGAAATCAAGAGCGAACATGCTGCTTCAAGATACAATTACATTTATACTACATACAGTTGCAGAGCGTATTACTGTGAGTAAAACACGACAACCGCTACCATGATCTTTATTTACGCAAGGCGAACCCATTCTTCGCAAAACTTTTCGATCAATTGTCTGCTGAACACGGTTTCAATGCAAGAAAATAATGGAATTATGCCACGCACTCCCACCGCTCGGTTACGAGCTCAAAATCCCGGCCACTGGCCTCTCTTGCGGCTCTCTTCCAGGGGCGCGATGCATAATGATCAGGAAACATCCACTGACAAGCATGCGCAGGTCCGCACCAGAAGATCCATCAAGTCTCCACCGACGTACTCAGAGTCTTCCTCGTCATACTCCTGGATTTCCTTTCAGTGGTTTTGAAGATAAAGGTATGTAGGAGCTCGGCTCACCGTTGGTTTACGCTTCTGAGCCGTATGAGCCCGTGGCGGCATTGGTTCCGGAGAAGGGCTCATAGATCGTCGGAACCCTTGGTTGAACCACGAAGGAATGGGAGTAGCGACGCGGTTCTGATCACGGATTCCAACCAGGTCAAACTGAAGGACAAGAGGTGGGCAATCGGCGTTCGCGGGGTCAGGACGGTAAATGCCATCATCTTTCACGGCTCGGAAAAACTCGAGTCGAACAAAGCCTTGCGTAAAGTCGATCCATCAGTCAAGTGTAGCAAGCACAGGGTACAGAAAAACCACAAACCCGTCTCAAAGGCCGCTGGACCGGAAAACCATAAGTCACGATCATAATTGCCATGCGAAGGAGTCGGTGAAATCTGGGTCTGTGTGTCCGGTATAGTTTGGTCCATGACATGGATAGCTGCGCGACAATTCAGCGTCTGGCCAGGGAGCGGAGGTCGGAGGACTGCGCATAACGCGGTGATCGGGCGGTTTAAGCTTTTCCAACAGATGCGGAATAGCTGGTTCAAATGCTGATCATGAGCTAGTGCACGATTATAAATGTGACTTTCAACGGACCTTCACTCCCGGGATGTAATATGTTGCTGCGACATGCTCGCTTCCCGAAGTAACTGGGCCGTGGTGGAGTATCTCAGAGGCTTCGTCTTCAAGCCACGCATACACGTCACCTCCCAGTCGCTGGACTAGCACGCTGAGGTTGGGATGGAAAGTAGGATATTCTGACATGGTGTCTCGCGGAAACTGGCCCCAGAAAGACTTCAACACGTCCATTTAAGGCAGAACCGGGGACCACTGTTCGAAAATGAGCGGTCCGGGCCTCTCCGAACGGCGCTCATGTCCTCGGAGTAGAAGCGTCCGATAATTAAGAGCAAGATTAAGAGGATCTACGTCAGTTCCTCTCATATCCTCTCTCACGTCAAACTGACAAGGGCATGTGATCGTGTCTGAAGACTCAGAGGCCCGCTCTCTGGGATCATCACTACTTATCGAGAGCGAAGAATGGAGGAAGTTCTACAATACGCTATCGGTGGTTCTCATGCCCCTTTTACACCGTTACTCCTCCACCAACTAAATGTCGCGTTTGGATATCGGGCCCCCCCTTCTCTGTCTATCGGTTCCGGTTCCACATGCAAGCAATTAATAAATTTGTGCATTCTTAAATTGATTCTCTGGTATTTGTGTACTTGTACCTATCCCAATTTTCAACTCGATTCTTGCTCGTGCGCGTTGTGTGCAACTCCGCATTAGGCTCCTCTTGTTCTCAGAACCATTATATGATCCATAGATTATCTGCTTATCCTGCTTCTTATCCACGCACTGGAACTAGAAAAAACAATGACAGACCAACGACACTACCGGTGACCACAAATTAAACCGTGGGAGTACTTATTGATGGATCACGTCATCCATTGGGGCATTTCTGCTACAAGGATGAGCCGGCGATTATAAAGCAGCTTTCTGCACGCTCGCTCTTGCACTCCGCCATGGCTATCCCAGCGGGAAAGATAGGAAAAACGACCGTGCCCCAGTTCTCAGAGATCGGGTTCGGTGCGATGGGCATCTCAACTTTCTACGGTGCTGTAGAGTCCGATGAAGAGCGGTTCAAAGTATGCGTTCCTTGCAATCACCCATCTCACGAGCTTATCTGACTGCCCTAGGTTCTAGACGCCGCATACGAGGGAGGGTGTACGCACTGGGACACTGCCCACATCTACGGCGACTCCGAGGAGCTTCTTGGAAAATGGTAATCTGGACTCACATCACATCCTACCCAATGTGAAAGGTCGGCAGGTTCAAACGTACCGGCAAACGCAGCGATATATTCCTCGCAACCAAGTTCGGGGTGACTCCTGCTGGTCCACGCAGTGACCCAGAGTTTGTGAAAGAACAAATCGCGACGTCGCTCTCGAGACTGGGTGTCGACTACGTAGATCTCTATTATCAGCACAGGTGCGCAGTGCGTTTTGATGTCAAACCATTCTCAACTTGACCTAGGATCGACCCTAAAACCCCGATTGAGGTTCGTATCATTATCCAATGGGCCGCATACAACCGACCAATCTGATACAAGGTGACCGTCGGCGCCATGGCCGAGCTCGTCAAGTGCGCGTGTCTATTTCTTCTCCCTGTCGAGTATTCGCTCAACACCAGTCACCAGAGAGGGGAAGGTCAAGTACCTTGGCCTGTCTGAATGCTCCGCCCAGGCCCTCCGACGCGCCCACGCAGTGCACCCCATTTCGGCATTGCAAATCGAGTATTCTCCATTCTTCCTCGGCATCGAGGATCCCAAGATCGCCTTGCTTGAAACTGCGCGCGAACTCGGCGTCACGATCGTTGCGTACTCGCCCCTTGGACGCGGACTGTTGACCGGCCGATACGTACGCATTCGGACTCAACACTGTTCACATCTAACTTTCGATGCATCAGAAATCGCCAGATGACTTTGAGGAGAACGACTTCCGTCGCACGGTTCCCAAGTCCGTGTATTCCTCTGGTCCTCATTTCCGCGGACTGACCGACGTATTGGCAGGTTCTCTGCCGCAAACTTCCCCAAGATCCTCGGGGTCGTCGACCGTCTCAAGGCCATCGGCGAGAAGCACGGCGCCACGGCAGGCCAAGTGACGCTTGCGTGGATCCTTGCCCAAGGCCCTGAGTTCGTCGTGATTCCAGGGACGAAGAAGATCAAGGTAAGCTCACGCCTTTCATCCTGCCGTACTGCCTCTCAACTACGCTGCTGCGCAGTATTTACAAGAGAACCTCGCCGCCGCCTCCCTCAAATTGAGCGCAGACGAAATCGCCGCGGTGCGCCGGATTGCGGAGGAGAGCGAGATCCCAGGCGGTCGGTACAATGAGGCCCGCATGGCTGGGCTGTTGCTTGATAGCCCTGAGCTCCCCAAGTAAGTCAGATGGCCGAATCGTGGATATACGATATACGAGAAGGACATGGGAGAAGAGAAATAGGATGTATGTATCGTGTTCAACAGTTGTACGTTTTCATGAAGGAGTCATTCGCGAAGATTTTTTGTGACAGCGAGTTGGCGCATATGAAATTTGACCATTCCATCCTCGACTAGAACACCATATTTCAACCATGGTGAAAATCCGCGCCATAATTTGCCTAGCTATTTGACGGTCAAAGCGCACTTTATCCCTTTTGCCTCCGGCACTTTTTTAGAGGTCTTCCTATCGCATTGCAACCAGTATTCGATTACCAAACTGACGGGAATGACTTGGGTTACAGTTGATGTCTCGCACACCTATGAATGAGTTCATTATCCAAACATCCGCACAATATGAGGCTGTTGTAGTTTAACACGGAGGGTTTGTTAAACGAGATCCAAAGTGTAATGGACGCCACCACTGCTTCTCCAATGCCCTCTCGAACAATACGATGCACCTTGCTTCTGTTCTCCTCATCACCTTCTTGTTGGGATGACAACCGAGACACCAACGCACGGACGCACTTCACCGCCGACGTGCTGTGCAATCACCCGCTCAAATGACTACCTACATACTCATACGGACTCCTTGCGCGCGCTGTTTTCTTCATGTCTATTCATCACTCTGACTCTTAGTTATGCTCTCTTATGACTCGTAGTTACACCTCTTTTTGTATAAGTACTGCAGCAATTATACCGAGACCCCTGCGCGTGTGCAGAGGGTCACTGTGCACTCGTCTGTCTCTGGAGCACTAAAATCTACACTTCTCGCCCTCGGGAGCCACCGCACAAGAGATGCCCGGCGCGGCGCGGCGACTCGAGTGACTTGACCCAGGCAAGTCGAAATTCTCTTCTGAATCACTCGATGGATACTAGTACTAAGCAGCAAGTTCGGGCTACGGAACAAGGACGGTGGCGATTGCGTCCCTTTCTTTTTCAAAGAATTGTGTACCAAATTCCAAGTCAGAGAGATCCATAGCTGTGAGTCGTAGAGCTCAGCGAACTCAAGTCTGACTAAATAAACTTTCAAACATGTTATCACGTGATATGGTTGAACTTTCTATGTTCTGACAGCTTCCGCCTTAGTTCCGACCTCACAAGCTGATTATTTCGAGGAATAAAATATACGTGTGTAGGAACCCTCTCTGTGTTGTCTTCTCGCGGCAAGTCGTGGAATGAGCCAACGATCAAATCTTCCCACGGTTCATTTTGTATTCCATTGACCACGACGTCGATAAGCTAAGCACTCGGGAGGACACGCACACGAGACATTCGAGGGAAGGGATCTCATATTTGCGCGCCGGGTCTTGATGCGTGCTGCATTTGTAGAAATAGTTGTTTAACTCATAGTGCGCGTAATGACAATGGAACGAGCATCGCGTTTGACGTGCAGGTTGTCTATCATGCTAATGCGGAGTTGACTGCAGTCCTCACCCTTCCCCGTGCGCGTAGATCATATTTTTGCTTCAGTCTTAGAGCGTATATTCTTTCACACCGTTCTGACCACCTGTCTTTTCTTGGGACATCCCTAATCATGTCCTCCGCTATATACGTTGCGGTGCGTTTTCCCTAGTTCATTTGTGCTGCTCTCACCCTGGGATTAAATTGTATTTCACGGTTGACAAAAACAAAGACCGCGGACGCGGGAAAACCGGAGCAGGGAGATGCCATAATTTAAACCGCCCGGATGACATCGCATTAGAGAAGGGGCTGTTGGAGCAATCCAAAATCTGGAATATTTTGGAAAATAGACAACTCGATCAATCACCGAGGTCGTCGCTCAGTTCTGACTCGGGCTCTCCGCCGCGAGGATCCGTAGATATTGTGTTGAGTTGAGGCAGGCTTGGCCTGTGCACTTGTAAACACTGCTTCCCTTGTCATATAGTCGAGTGCTCAAACCGAAAAAAAAAGGCAATCAAGAGCGAACATGCTGCTTCAAGATACAATTACATTTATACTACAGTTGCAGAGCGTACTGTAAGTAAGACGCGACAACTGCTACCACGGTGTTTCTTTACGCAAGGAGAACCCATTCTTCCCAAAAAAATTCGATCGCTTGTCTGCTGAACACGGTTTCAATGCAAGAAAACAATGGAATTATGCCACGCACTCCCACCACTCGGTTACGAGCTCGAAAACCGGGCCGCTGCCTTCTCTTGCGGCCACCTTTAAGGAGCGCGATGCATAATAATCAGGAAACAGCCACCGACGAGCATGCGCAGGTCCGCACCAGAAGATCCACCAAGTCTCCACCGACGTACTCCAGCTCAGAGTCTCCCTCGTCATACTCCTGGACTTCGTTTCAGTGGAATTGACTATGAAGGTATATAAGAGCTCCGCTCACCCGCGGTGGCATCGGTTCCGGAGAAGGGCTCATAGATCGTCGGAACCCTTGGTTGAACCACGAAGGAATCGGAGTAGCACTGCGATTCTGATCAGGGATTCCAACAAGGTTGAACTGAAGGGCTAGGGGTGGACAATCGGCGTTCGCGGGGTCTGGACGGTAAACTCCACGATCGTCTTTCACGGCTCGGAAAAACTCGAGTCGAACAAAGCCTTGCGTAAAGTCGATCCATCAGTCGTCGAGTGTAGCAAGTTTATAGACAAACCACAAACCCGTCTCATAAGCCGCTGGACTGGAAAACCACAAGTCACGATCATAATTGCCGTACCAAGGAGCCGGCGAGATCTGGGTCTGTGTGTCCGGTATAGTTAGGTCCATGACATGGATAGCTGCGCAATAATTCAGCGTCTGGCCAGGGAGCGGAGGCCGGATGACTGCGCATAAAGCAGTAATGGGGAGGTTTAGGCTTTTCCAACAGATGCGGAATAGCTGGTTCAAATGCTGATCATGAGCTAGTGCAGTATTATGAATGTGACTTCAACCGACCTTCACTCCCGGAATGTAATATGTTGCTGCGACATGCTCGCTTCCCGAAGTAATTGGGCCATGGTGGAGTGCCTCAGAGGCTTCGTCTTCGAGCCACGCATACACGCCGCCTCCCAGTCGGTTGACTAGCACGCTGAGATTGGGGTGGAAAGTAGGATATTCTGACATGGAGGTGTCTCGAGCGGAAAAGTGACTGGCCTTGGAGAGATTTCAGCACGTTCATTTTAAGGCTCCAGGACCTCAGTTCGAGACTGAGCGTTCCGGAATTCGAGCGGACCTCGTGTCTTCGCGTCCCATAATTAAGAGGTTTTACATGCTGTTCACGACGAGAAGCCGCCAAATAAACGATGATAGCTTGCTATCAGACGTATATGCCCACGCAGCTCTGCGCATGATCTCCTCCGATCATGTTCCATGTCTGATAGCTGCTTATCAGACACTAAGCGTGTATTATGCTCACACCGGGTCTGCGGAACGGAAGATCCCGAGACCCCTGTGATTTCAGTTCCGATTTAGGGAACGGCAAGCCGTTCGGTGTACTTTTTTTCAATTGGGAGAAATCGATTGCATACTCGAACGGTGCCCCATAGTGATGGGTTTTGAAGCTTTTTTTAAGCAGTACATGTAGTTGCTAATTTCGCTTCGGGGCGTAAAAGCCTAAGGCTTTTCAAGTTTGCCTAAATCTTTACTTGAAGGAGGGTGTTTGAAGGACTTGGATTCTTCATAAAAGTACCATGCCGGATTTTATAACGTAGGATTTCCTCCTAGTCAAGTAGCCGAATTGAACTTCATCCTTGAAATTCCATACTACTTATTGCAATCCTTGGACATACTGGCACAGTACTTACATAAATTATAATGCTAATTCCATTGTGGCTCTCGGTTCAAGTATGGTGCAAATGTGGCCAGGTACAACAGACGGGATTGACAGTGTAATGGACGCCATCGCGAGCGCGCTTGATGCTCAACCGTCCTAATTTGGAACTAATATTGCCACATTAAGACGGTTCGCGACGGCGGCGCCCCGGGAATTGTCCTTCCAATAATCCGGTTACTTCGGATTTGGCTTTGAACCCTCGTACTAAATAGAGGGAAGGCTTATCTTACCTGAAGGAGTCTCTAAAATCCTTCAAACTTGAAAGGGCCCGGTTTCGTCTCAGAAGACATCGCCAACACCCTTTCGAATAATGCGATACACCTTCTCCATCCCTACTTCTGTCCTCCTCATCGCCTTCCTGAGTTCGGGAGCCGTCGCGCAAGAGAATGCCCGGCGCGGCACGGCACGGCGACTCGAATAACTTGAACAAGGCAAGTCGAAATTAAAATTATGTGGACTCCAGTCGTTTCTTCACTCGATGGACTTCAGCACAAGAATAATGCCGATTGCGTCCCTTTCTTTTTCAACGAGTCGTGTACAAAAGGCCGATGCAGAGAAATCCATCGCTGTGATCCGTGGAGCTCAGCGAACTCAAGTCTGACTAAATAAACTTTCAACATATTATCACGTGACATGATTGAACTTTCTATATTCTGTTCTGACAGCTTCCGCCCTAGTTCCGGTCTCGCAAGCTGATTATTTGAGGAATTAAATATACGTGTGTTAGGAACTCTCTCGATGCTGCCCTCTCGGGGCAAGTCGGGCGGAATGCGCCGACGATCATATCTTCCCACGGTTCATTTTGACCACGAAGTCGATAAGCTGAGCATGCGGGAGACACGCGCATTGGACGGATTTCGGATGCGTGCCAGGTCTGTAGACATTCCTGTTTGGAGGGCCTGTAATCTTCGTTGGTATAGGATCAATCCTGTCCAATCAGCAGATAGTAAGTTGTTTGGCACCGAGCCTTCTCTACTATTCACACACTTTGCAAACAATTTATATTGTATTCCAGCAAGATAAGTATTGAGGATCCGGATTGGTTTCTTGGACAGGGGGAGAGTCGAAGGAGGCTTTCTTGCAAGGATATCTCGAGTTTGCCTAAGGATGAGAAAGCAGCGACCCGGGTGAGGCATGACCGAGAAAAAAGGTTCCTGTCCTCCGACTCGGAGCCCCGCGGAGCTTCCGTGTATTCAATTCTCTGAGTCTCAGTGGTGTAGTTGCTGAAAGAGTCCGGACCCCGGTTTTAATCATTATCATAGGACGTTCCAACTTGAGACCTCAGCGGGGGTGGTCCCAACGGCCCGGGGGCGGATTTAAATTCAAGTGTGAACTTGACTGCGGAGCTCATTGTCAACAGGCGGGAGGTTTTTCGGCGTGGTGCCCGGGAAACTAACAGAATCGATTTCGGTATTGACCACTGGTGCCTTGGCGCGGGGAAGCTTAAGAGATGGATATGGATGCACCGGTAACCGTGACGGCGCCCGGTCAACCCGTGGTTAAATTGACCATGCGGAAAATCAAGGGCCCCGCATTTCGAAATATGCGTCCGAGGTCAAAAGGAAGGTGGTACATCATGTGTGTATCTGTGGACCTCGACACGCACCGCAGCCTTCAACAGCCGCTCCACAGTCCAAGTGGCCGAAAAGATAAGATGGACGCAGGGCCCGTTGGGTGATATACATGCATCGGTATGTTCGCCGCGGATTCGAAGCTCCCGAAGTGCTCAGGCGGTAGGCGGCAGGAGGTTGACGGGGTGGGGTGGAGAAGAGTGATACAGGGGGGCTTCGACTACAGAGTCGCTAAGACGGACGGTATCTGATTATTTCGAGGGGGGCTGAGGGGATTCGGAGGTAGGGAGGGATGCATGGTCGTTGTAGGATTCGGAGGAGGAGGGGAGGAGGAAAAAGAAAACGAAATGCGACCGACTTCGTCCCTCAGGTAAATTGCCTCGCCTCTGAATAACGTAGAAAATCGTTTTCGCTTCCAGCTCGCGACAGAAACAACCGTTTACTCACGTGTAAAATTTTCTTGACGAGACGGCAATTTCTCAAGACGTGCAGGCGTGGTCGGTGGAATAAAAAAAACAGGTGCGCAACGCACCGGGGTATATATATTTGACCGTTCACTTGGTCAACTCCAAGTTGGACTATCGTTTGAATCCGGAAACATCGACTTGCTGCAAGGGATTCTTTTCGAAGGCAGCGTGGCGGGGGTACTACGAATAATTGAATTTACCGCGTGAGCACGGTTATATCCACATGGTATATTATAGTTGGCGTTCGTCCTATGACCGCTTGTCGAATGGATGAATGAATGGATGATTGGGCTTGGAGTGAAAGACTAGAGTTCAGGGCGGACGCGAACGAGGGCACGAACGAGCCAGGTTTTAACTCATGGATATTCACCACGAATTATAATAAAGATCACCTCGTATTTGTATAAGGCCTAGCTGATACCGTTGATCGTGGTGACAGATGATCATGACGGACGAGACGGGCAGATACGGCGCCGAGGGGTCGACTTGAGCTGGCTGACAGCACAGGTAGAAGAGAGGAAAGCGGTGAGTGCCAGTGAAGCGGAGCTGATTACTTTGAGCGCAGACTTGTATGTTAGGCGAGCTGCACAGCGAGACTGGTGAGTTGTAGGATGTCGACGCCGCTGGACGGCACGTGTCAGTGACGCAGCGGGCGCGCTGAAACGTCGACAACAAGATTGATGGTGATCGGGTCGACGGCGGGCGTCGTCCTTCCTCTGGAAGATATTTTCTGTGTAGCGCCGTAGAGAGTTGACACAGAGCGGCCCTAGAAGACCCTTTGACGCAAGTAATTTTATAGTTATGTTTTGAGAGAGAGTTGTGTTACCAACGGACTCGTTCGGATCGCATCTGATCTGCTCCTTGCCACTCTTTTCGCTTTCAATCTTGTTCTTTGCTCTCCTTTCTCTCGCAATTCCTTGCTATCCATGTGTGTTCCCTCAATAACGAACACCGAAGACTGACTGAATTTTATATGCAGGAGTCTGAAGGAGCGCATTGCGGCGCTCCAGCAGCGCGAAGATGCCGCCCGTGCAGCAGCCGCATCCCCATTTCCGCCACCCTCGTCCTCTCCGCCGCTCCCCGCATCGACCAACGGCAGCGTCGCCAGTGGAAGTGCGAGTGGCGCGCAGGCCGCAGCCCTCCGCGCCAAGATCGCGCAGTTCGAGAGCAAGGGCGGCGTCCCCGTCCCCCGCGGCTCGTGCGTCCTCCTCCCTTGCACCAAATAATAACAATAAAATTTAAATTAAATTAACTACAACGCAGATTCGGCCTCGGCGCGCCCCCCGAGCCCGCCACGCGCAAGCCGCAGCGCGCAGAGCTCTACGGGAACCGCATGCGCCCGACCCCCGCCGCCACCGCCGCCTCCATCGGCCTCGAACGGCGCCCCACCTCCCCGTTCGCCGCCCTCGAGGAGGATCACAACCACAGCCACTCGCGTGCGCTGTCCCCGCAGCCCGGGAGCAGGGCCCTCTCCCCGCAGCCCGGCGCCGGCGGTGGGCCAGACTCCCCCCCGCGCACCAACACCGCAAACGCAAAGTCCACCGTCGCCGCGCGCGGCACCGCGTTCAGCACCGCGCTCGACATCGCGCGCAAGGCCGAGGCGGACGTCGTCGCCAATGCGCATTCCAATTCCACCTCTCACTCGAACAACAATAATGCGGAGAGGGAACGCAGGCGGAGCGGGCTGTGGCTGGCGCCGCAGTTTACGGGCGGCTCGTTGACGCTCGCGCCGCAGTTCACCGGCGGGTCCGGATCGGTGGGGGGTGGGCTTACGCCGCAACATACCGGCGGGAGCGGGTTGGCCTCGCCGCCGCTCAGCCCGTACTCGCCTACGTCCACGTGGGGCGCGCGGGCGTTGCGCTCGCCGAGTTTGGAGGTGGGGATGCGCTCGCCTAGTCCGAGTCTGCGCTCGCCGACGCTCGTGGAGCCCGAGGGCGAGCCGACGTTCGCGGACCACGAGGAACCGATTCGGCTTACGCTCGAGCCCGAGGAGGAGGAGGAGCCGATGGACGCTGACGAACGCGAAGACGAAATCGAAGTCGAACGCGAAGATGAAGACGAGCGGGGGGAGCCCGTTCGACTTACGCTGGCGGAGGCGGAGCCTGCGCCCGCACTCGCGCCTGAACCGGAGGAGCCGAGGAGGGAGCTTACGCCCGAGCCCGATCCCGAGCCCGAGCCAGAGGCGCACGCGGAGGACGTCCCCGCCGCCGCCGCCGCCGCGCCTGCTGAAGATGCGGCTGAACCCACACGGGAACGGGTGCGTCTCTTCTCTTCTCTTATCCATCTTCTCCCTCTACCTCTACATCTACATCCATCTCTATCTATCTCTGACAAACTCACATATTTTTTTTGGTGTGTGTAGATACTCGACGACCAACGCTCATCCGCACCCTCGCCCTCGCACACGCTCGTCGACGACGCGCCTTCACCCACCTCGCACTCCCCCTCGCACTCGCACTTGCACTCACCCTCGCACTCGCACTCACCCGTCGAAGTTCCCGCAGCCGCGCCCGACTCCCCCGACTCCTTCCACGCAGGGCTCCCCGCGCTCCTCGGGCACCCGTTCACTGCTTTGTCTTCGGCGTCGGCGCAGTACCACGACTACTCGCACGGGCAGGGGTATCCTCATCCTTCCGGGGGTGGGGGGTACGCGGGCGCGCTCGACCCCGGCTCTGGGATGGGCGCGGATATGGGAATGGGAATGGGAATGGGAACGGGAATGGGCGCAGGAACGGGAATGGGAACGGGAACGGGGTACGAGTACACGTACGCGTACGCGGCGCGCCACCTGTCGACGATCACGGAGCGCAGTGCGGAGCCGGGGAGTCCGGGGTGGGAGGGGTGCGTTTTTTTCGTTTGGTTTTTTTTTTGGGTTTTGGGGGGAGGGCGGTTTCTTTTCCGTGCAAGTTTTGGTTTTTGCGGGAAGGAGGGAGGGAGGGAGGGAGGCTCGGTTGGCGACGGTGGGGGGTCATTGCGGTGCAAGTTTTGGTTTTGCGTGGAAGGGGGAAGGAGGGAGGCTCGTTTGGCGGCGGTGGAAGGCTCTTCGGAAGGCTTGGCGGTTCTCTTCACTCCTCTCTCTTGTCCCCTTTTCCCTCTTGGTTTGCTATGGCCTTTATTCTTCCTTCTCTTTTCTTTTTTAACTCCTCATCTCCCTCGGTAATACTGACGATGCGACGAACAAATCTGTAGGGGCTTTTCGCGGTTCTCCGTCGCGTCTGCGGCTTCGACTTCGGGGGCGGGGTACCCGGACGAGGAGGAGGCCGACGACGACGAGAACACCGACGTCGACGCCGACGCCGACGCCCAGGAAGAGGAGGAGGTGGAAGGGCACATGGAAGCAGTGGAGGGCGCAGGCAGAGCGGGCGTCGGCGCGGGGTGGAATCCTGGTGTCTCAGCTTCGCCGGGTGTGGCTTCATTCCGGGATTGCGAAAGAGAAGGAGAAGGCGAAGGGGAAGCGCTCGCGGGGAGACGCGTGATCCCGACGGCGGACGCGCGCGCGCCGTCGCCGTCGCCGTACCGCCTCAGCGGGCTCACGGAGCGGGGGTATACGCCGAGTTTGCGGTCGGAGCGGGATTCGGTGGCGTTGGATGATGAGGAGAGGGAAGGAGAGGATGGGGAGGAAGGGGCACGGGAAGGAGAAGAAGGAGCACGGGAAGGAGAGGGAGAAGGGGAGGCGCCGCCGACGCCGACGCCGTATGGCTTGGGGCAGGAACACGCGCTAGAGGGCGAGGAACCCCCGAATATTGCGGTGGAGGTGCCGTCAGGAGCGCCGCAGCGCGACTCGCTGCTGTCGACGCATACGCACGATTCCCCTGCTACGCCGTCCCCGCGCAACTCGCTTGCCCCGTCGGTTCGCGATTCGCTTGGCCCGTCGATACGGGACTCTTTCTCCCCGTCGGTGCGGGACTCCCTCCTCTCCGCTGACACCCCCTCGCAGCGCGACTCCCTCTCCTCCCTCTCCTCTACGAACACACAGACACTCCTTTTGCGCCGCCCGCTCAGCGCGATCGACACCGGGAGCCCGAGCCACGTCGCGCTCGCACATCGCGTGCCTGTGCTCGGCGTCGTCGGCGTCGCGGGTGCGGAGCAGCTGTTCGTCCCCGCAGGGCGCACGCCCACTGCGACGCCGACGAATACGCCGCCTGCGAACACGTTGGGTCCTGCGTGGGGCGCAGGGGATGCGGAGCGGGAGGAGGCGCCGGGACGGCAGACTGCGGAGACGACGCACGCGCCGCGCCGGACAGTCTCCGCTGGCGCACCGAGGCCGAGCACGACGTTCGACGCGCGGCCGCTGCCGTCTGCGCCGGCGTCCTCGTCCGCGTCGACGTTCCCCCGCGCGCGCACGCCGGACGGCAACAGCAACGCGCGGGGACAGGCGCACGGCCCTGAGCCGCCGCGGACGCCCCCGCGGCGCCACGCGTACACGACCGGCGCGCCGCGGCCGCACACGGCGTACATCCCGCCCGCGGAGGACCCCGAGGACGAGCTCTACCGCGGCGTCGACGAGTTCGGGACGGTCTCCTTCGGCGGCGGGGCGCCGCACTCGTTCTCGGCGATCGTGCACGGGCGCGTGCGCGAGGGCGCTGGCCCTGCGGCTGGCTCGGGACGCAATACTGACAAATGGGGGCACGAGCGGTGGGCGTCGCAGTCGCACGGGCATGGGGAGGGAGGGCACGAGGAGCACGAGAAGCGTCTGCCGCTGCCGCCGACGCCGATGAGCCCCGGGTACGCGAGCGGGGAGCTCGCGCAGCTGCTTGCGGAGGCGGCGGCGCTCGAGGTGAGGCTCGAGCGTGGGGAGCTGCCGGGCGAGGCGCTGAGGCGGAGGAGCATGCGCCCGCCGCCTGGCAGGCAGGGGCAGGGGCCGGCGCCTCCGATGCCGTCGATGCTCAGCGTGGTTGGGGAGGACAAGGACAAGGGGCGCGAGGGGGCGAGGGAGCTCAAGCCGCAGAGGTCGTTCCGGAACCCGCTGAGTCGCAGCCGGTCGGAGCGCCGCGTGCGAACGGACGACGTGCGCCCCACGGCAGCGTCGTCCATGGGGAACCTCCTCGCCTTGGCGGACGACGCGCAGATGGCAAGGGCCCCGCTGTCGCCGACTGACTCCGTGCCGCCGACGCCCCCGCCGAAGAGCCCTGGGTTCGCCGGATCGACGCGCTACTTTTCGAGCCTGCGCCGGCTCGCGAGCACGTCGCGCTCACTGGGGGCCGCGGGCGCGCCTGGTGCTAGGGGGAGCGTCTCGACGTCCAACTCGTCGGAGCTATCGAGTGAGGACTCGATGGGGCTCGTCACGCCCCCCGACGACGGCGCGGCCATGCAATCGGGATCCAACCCGACCATCGCGTGGCCGACACTCAACACGAAGAGGAGCGTGGGGAGCATCGGGCGCAACGCGGCATCGTTGGCTGGCCGGATGTTCCGGACGCGGACAAAGTCGAGCGCCAGCACGGTGAGCTCGCTCGAAGGTTAGTGTTCAATTACTGTTGAATTTCCTTCTCCAACCTGAGAGCGCATTACAGCACCATCACCCCCGCCACCATTGCCAGTACCTACGCTGCCCAGCCCCCCCGTTCTCAAGCTGGACTCCACACCATTCGTTATCCCACCTATACAGACGAGTCTGCATGAAACAGACGCCTCGGAATCGCCGACCAGCAGCACGCCCATCGCCGATCCGTTCATCTCGCTTTCGGCCACGCCTGCGACTGCGAAACCAAAATCTTCCACTCCGCCAACGCGCCCGCCACACCTCACACTCAACACCTCTGCCTCAGGGACCGCGCCCCCTCCCGCGGGGCTACTCCACATCCCGAAAACGGCGCCCGAGAGTCGTCCCGAGTCCTGGATGTCAGTTTCCTCGGGGGGTTCTTCATCCATGGCGCCCTCGCCGCTCTTCGACAAGGCGATCTTCGACGCGTTCCCGTCCGTCCCCGACATGCCGCCGCCGCATGCCCGCAACCCGCCATTATCCGCGGGGCCGACGGGGTCCACACGCCAGTTACCTATCTTGCCCTCGAGCCCTCCCCCGGCGTACTCGGACCACTCCTTCAGCGAAGGCGCGACGCTGCTGGGACGGCTCGCTGAAACGAACCGACGTGTCAATCCGCTGCTGTAGTCGCGTTCCGCACTGCCGGCTTTCATTCTTCGCACTGCCAGCTACATTCACGCCAGCGCCAGTTGCTCGTCGCCCTAGCGCCAATACCCACCCCATGCGCTATAAACTACCGTAATACGACCGTAATCGTATCTGTCTAGTAGACATGCGCCTGCTGCGCTCGTTCCCTCCTTTCTACTCAGTATTTCGTTGTCTTCCATCTGCAATAGCTATCACATGCTGCTCCGGATAATGCGCATATTTTATTGGATTCGCGCTCGTTGGAAATGGATAAGGAATGTGCATGAAAAATAGCGGAAGGGCAATTCGGCCTAAGGTGACCTAACCCTAACCTTGACTGTAACCTCGATCGTCTTCTCAACCATTGAACAGGTGCTCAACCGTAAGCGCCAAGTTAGATGTGAAGCCACCTTGCTTTCACCACTCTTTCACCACCTCGTCGTCGCTTCAAACAAGGCTTCAGAAATGTCTTTGGAACGACCGTCGACCCTTCCCCCCGAACTGGAGAGAGGGATATTTGAGATCGCGGCCTTTATCCACCCAAGCTGCATGCCAGCTCTCATCCTAGTTGCTCAACGGGTGAAGATATGGTAATATCCTTGCGAGTGCCCATCCTGTAGAGCTGAGCGCTGATGTTACTAACAGGATCGAGCCTCTGCTGTATCGAGTGCTGTGTATAGGCCCGAAACCTCTGGATAGCGAGGAAATATGGGTTACGAATTCGAGGCAGAGGATCCGTCATTTGATGGAGGGGCGGCGAGTGGCGCTCTTCCATGACCACGTTCGCCATTTGTGCCTTAATCTATCTGGAACAGTATTTCTGGACGACATCGTCCTCCGCGTATGTGACGCCACCATCAATATTCACCTCTCAGGCGGAAACAGCCAGCTCCTACTCCATCTCGAGAAACTGCCGTTGCAACGACTGTCCGTAAATTTGAAGTATTTGTTTTCTTTGCCGGACTTCACGCACCCCCTCTTCGCGACAATCACGCATCTCAGCCTCGACAATCCATATTATCATTGGCCGCAGATGTCAAGCCTCACGCAGATGCCTTGTTTGACACATCTTTCCTTCAACGAAATTCTTCTCCCAGAGACCACTTACGAGAATGCGCTGCGGGACTGTAAATCGCTAGAGGTGTTGGCGACCTCTTGGTCGAGGTTGGCTGTTTTGAGGGTCTTGATTCACAATAGAACGTATGCATCTATCGCCACCGATCTGCGAGTTGTGGTACTCCTTGCCACGGATCACATTCGCGACTGGCAGATGGGTGCGCGAGGTGGCGATGATTATTGGGTCAGAGCGGACGAGCATGTGAGGAAACGGCGTGCAGGAGAGACCAATGGTAAGTCACTCGTTTCCTTTGTTGTGGAACACACCGTCATAATCCGCGTTGCACCAGAATATTACCTTCTCAGTGACGATTAGGACCGCGGTCGTTGTCTAGGCATTTCTAGATCTGTTTTGAAAACAAACCCAAGACGAAGTGCTCGTCACGCTGCGAGGGGGGAGAAAGAGTCCCGTACCGACGGGGCGAGCGAGTCGCGCGGGGGACGGGGTAGCAGGCAGATCGTGCGTAGCGTCGACAGCAGTGAGTAACGTTGCGGCGCTACTGACGCCACCTCCACCCTAATATTCGGGGACTCCTCGCCCTCTAGCGCGTGTTCCTGCCCCAAGCTATACCGCGTCGGCGTCGACGGCTCCTCCCTTTCTCTCCCCTTCCTGTGCACCTCCTCCTCCTCCTTCTCCAACGCCCTCACCTTCACCCTCCTCGTCATCCAACGCCACCGAGTCCTGCTCAGACCGCAACCTTGGCGTGTACCCCCGCTCCATGAGCCCACTGAGGCGGTACGGCGACAGCGACGGCGCGCGCGTCCGCCGTCGGAATGACGCGTCTCGCCGCGAGCGCATCACCTTCTCCTTCGCCTTCTTCCAATCCCACCCTTGGTCCCTTGGCGATGGTGTGACAACAGGATGCCACCCCGCGCCGACGGCCGCTCTGCCTGGGCCCTCCACCTCTTCCTCTTCTTGGGAATCGGCGTCGGCGGCATCGACGTTCTCGTCTTCCTCCTCCTCGTCCGGATACCGCGCCCCCGAACTAGACGCGACAGAGAACCGCGCGAAGCCCGTACAGTTCGTTTGTTGCATCGTCAGCATCATTGAGGGACATGAGGAGTGAACAAAGAACGAAGGAACGAAGGCCATAGCAAACCAAGAAGGAATGGAGGAAGGCCACTCAAATGGAGGACTCGGCTCCACAGGTGCGCGAGCGGGATCGGAACGTGACGGAGTCGCCGCGCAGCGGACAGCGGATGTATACGGCGGGCGCGCGCGCGATGGGGGACGAACGCAGAGCGGGGATGTCCTCACGGAGGATAGCTGAGCTTTTGGTACTTCTCACTTCTTTCGTCCTCTTCTCCTTCTTCATGATACTTCACCCGTATCCTCTTCTCCTTTCTTACTTTTTTGCGTTTACATTCGTTTCTCTGTCTATGTCTGTACCTGATCTACTCGGTTTCCTGCGCGCTACATTTTATACCCACCATTATCTATCTCATATCCCTCGCTGATGATACCTTCAGTGTTGGCACCGGTCTTCCCAATGGTCTCGGAATATCTAGCTCAGTTCCTTACATGTATTTCTCTTCGTCCGTATCGTCCAAGGGCCAGTGCGCCGCGATCTCAGCCCGTTCCTCCGCCGACATGGCCGCCGCCAACGTATCCGCTTTCAGCTGCTTGCTGCGTATCATGGCCTCCTCGTAGTGCTTGGTGGGCACCCAGCCCTCCGGCCCGAAGCCGATAATGTTCCGGCACGCCTCTAGAGTCTCGTCCGCTTCTCTCTGTACTTCATCCAGCTTCATCGTCTCGCGTACGTCCTCAGCGTCGAACACGACTGGACACGGCGCGCCTCCCCCCGTAAGCGTCTCCCAATTCTCCGTTGCTTCTATTAGCGCAACCTTCAGCGCGAGAGTCTCGCCCTCCCACGGGTCACTGGCGTGGTGGAAGAGGCGGCGGCGGAGCATGCCCACGGGGTCCGTCAAGGCCGCGTAATGGAGCTCGTTGCACTCCTCCGTATTCTTGACGTAGTGGTAATGGACGAGGCGGCGAAGGTAAAGTTCCTTCGCTCGGCTTTGCTCGGTTTCGTCCAAGGCGTCCAAATTCTCCGGTAGCGAAGGCCGCGCCATAGATTGCGAGATAGGGTCATCGTAGTTCTGAAAGCGTTCGGGTACACCGGCAAGGAGAAACGGGGGCAGGATCGAGGCGTGTTGCCAGTCGAACAGACCGACGACTTGCCAGGTAGAGTCGGACAACCTCGAAACGACGATATTGTTCTGCTGGAGGTCGGGATGGCGGATGCAGAAATGGCCGAGGGCGGGGTCCTTGGGGACGAGTGACGACGCGATGAGGAGATAGCGGTCCAGGTTCTCGATGTGGTCCGACGGCGACTGCTCCTGGTACCGGTAACCCTCCCTCCTCATGCGCTGGAACGGCAACAGCGGTTGACCGAACCGCTCCAGATAAGCCAGTTCCTTGTGGGCTGCTCTTACGAGCACTGCTTCGGCGCTTTCGTCTATAATTATCGGTTGGTTCAAGAGAGTAAATAGAAAGGCAGAGAGCGGCCTACATGGTCTCCGGTCTACGTCGAGCTGTGATCTCCTGCCATACCACAGAGTCAGTCTTACATCTGGACCGACGCAGAAACGCTCGTCCTCTAGCGGGATGCCAGGCCCCCCGGCCACCTTCTCCAGGTCTTGTGCATAGTACAAGCTTCCGCCAGCCGGGAAAGAAATTGACATCATCTTCGATTCGAGTTGAGCAAGTTGGTGCAAGACTGAAATGATTTCCCGTTCCTCTAGGTGAAGCCACACATCGCTTAACTTGGTGCCTCGGACGAATTCCATGAAGATATACTCGGTTTCCGCCGCGTTTTCCGGCACAGGCGAGTATCCGTATACCTCGGGAATAGGCAGCCCAGAGGAACGGAGCAAGGCCACAGTGGCCACTTCACTAGCGACAGCGTAGTACTTGGGAACCGTAGCCGGGTACGGGATACGCGCTACCATTTGGAAGCCGCCGCGCATGGTGATGAGGAAGGTACGGTTAAATCCGCCCTCGGCGAGTTTTGCAAAGTCGACGATATCATCAGGACTCCGATTAACGGACTGCGCTGCAAGTCGACATAGCCCATCGACGTCGAAAACACGTCTGCGCTCCGCATGGCGAAGAGCATCGTTAATGCTGAACATGTTCGATTACGGGTTAGACATATACACCATAGAATAACATGTATGAGACTTACATCCACCGCCCTGACGTGTAGTCGAAAAGGTCGTTTCGAGAATGCGCCCAGATCGAGAACGCGCGACGTGGCGGCCAACGGGTCGGGGCAGTGGAGATAGAGCTCGAGAAGGAAAAGGATAACGAACGCAGTGAGGAGCGAGGACAGCGCAGAGACGGCGAGACTGGAACTGCCAGCAAGTCGGAGACGAGCCTCGCGTTCCGAAGGCATGGCATAAGATTTAAGTATCACTCAAACGGAAGACGGGAACAGCGGTGGCGTCAGGCTGAACCCCATGCTACGCTTGCGCCCAATGTACTCGACGGTCCGCCTGGTCAGCAAGTTCCTGGCGATGATGATGGTAGAGGTTTGTGTCTCTATTTTTTGGGTACACTATTGTTTGTCTGATGCTCGCACGCCCGTGTCAATGATGTCTTTGACGATGCTCAACGTTGATTTCGCAGACAACGACCACGACGGCTAGTTCTTTCGTTCGCCTTCGCTGTCTCCTCTTCACCGCCGCAAGTTCCGGATAATGGGCATATATCTTTTATTGGACTGGCGTTTGTGGGAAATGAAAACGAAAGTGCAAGAAAGAATCCCGAACGGGCAAATTCGATTTCAGGCCGACTTTCCTTTGACGATGAACCTGAAGTGGTTCGTGTAATGCGTCCTTCCACTTTCCCCATGTTCCTCGGTATATTCGTCAATCGTGGGGACGGCGCCTCGCCATTTGTTTTCCTCCACATCTTTGAGCACAAATGCACCCAAGCGGCGCAGCATGAGCATATCGTTGGTCACCTCGCTCCTTGTATACGCTGTGAACAGTGCCGGTACGCGGCTATCCAAGATCGTCTCCAGTGAGGGGCGCCATCCCTCCACCTCCACTTCACCTAGACCGGTATTGAACCCGACGATGAGGTCGGGAGGGTATGCGCGGAATTGGGAAGATGCGGCAAACTCGTGGTATTTGGTGGGGCAGCGCACAGTGGAACGCCGGCGTCCTGCACGTTGACAATCGCTGCAGGCGAGGTTGGCTGGTTCGGGATTCTCGAAGACGTCTGGTCCCACGTAGATCATGGTAACGCTTTTGAGGTGCGGCAGGTGGTGAAGGAGCTCCTCCATCATCCTCGTACTGATCAACTCCCGCTCTGAGGCCCCGACGACGTGGATACAGAGGTTCTGGCGCTTTGGTAGGTCCGGCAGCGTATCCTCCAGTGCGCTCATCAGTGTGAGCGGTATGCTCGTGGACTCAGTGGCCAAGAGCTCGACAGCACGAGTCGCATCTGGATGTGCGCTCTGAAACTCCTTTGCGATGAAGTAGATCCCAATCTTGAATTCTGGATAGACCTTCTTGTAATAGTCCGCCCACCCAGTCAGTTTTGAAAGAGGAATGTAGGAAGTCCGAGTACTCTCGGTCGGAAACATGAGCATTCTCCTTGAACGGCGCGCCTTGGCATACGCTATCCTCACAGCGTCGACCGCTGCCTCGGTGTAGTAGTCGGCACAATTTTCAGGGCGGTGCACCTTGGGGAAATGATCTTTGCACTCGGAGGAGCACCACCAAGCTAGGTTGCATTTCGGGCACGGAGTAAACGAACGCTCCGCATCTTGAAAGGGAGTACGAAAGCAGACTCGGCATTTCTTTTCATTCCTGGATGCATCGGGTCAGTGTGCCATTTTTTTCTTTTGGCTGCACAGACGCAACTCACGTAATGAATTGAACCGGAAAGCGCCCGTAAGGATGAGCTTCGCTCGCATCCCTGAACAGTTCAGTACGAAATGCCTGTTTACATGTAATGTAAGTCAGTTGCACGAAATCTGAGAGTTTGATGGATCCTGCATACACGTTCAAGAAGATAGCGTTCCAGGCCAAGTACCCCATCTTCAGGATATCCTTTCGCCAGTTCATGCTCGTTAACCTTTGAAAACTGTTTGCACAGCTCTTTGTGGATCTTCCAGTCCTTTTTCTGGCAAGTTTCTCCACAGTATTCGACGCGCTTGCACTTGCCGCACTTGCGAAGTCTGTTCGCAGACTTGGTGAAGCAGTTGGAACAGACGAGATTGACTATCTGCGTGCGTGTGAGAGGAACGTATGCTTTCGGGGGAACGTCCATCGTCGTAGTTCAGAACAAAGAAAATGCTGCCGCTGACAACTTGAAATTTTCAGCTTCCTGGTCAACCGTGTGAAAATGCCCTGATGGACAAGAGAACATGGCGGGACTCGGGAGACATCAGAAAATGTAACATGGGAGACCACTTCTCAGTAATTAGTTATCAGTCTTGTTGTCGACGTTTCTCAATCTGCACGCCCGCTGCATGCATCACTGGCACCGTGACGTGGCGAGTAGCGGTTGCCAATGCGATCGGCCTTCTCTTAGTCAAGCTTTCTAGTCCCTGCATTCCGTCTTCTGCCTGGTCCACGTGAAGCTGCAGCTTGAAGAGCTCTACTTTGCGCGGGTCTTTTTCTGCCTGCGTTCACAGGAGCCTGAGGATAACGGATTTGAGTGCTTAACACTCCACCGCTCCCGCAATCACGCTCTCCTACAGTACAACTCACGAGTCGAGGATAGGGAACGCTGTGATTCTCCAGCTCGCCCATCCACACGCGCCTTCGTAACATGCTGTTGGTCTCCAATCACGGAACGCCACAACAGCAGCCTGCGCCACCTCGGATTGATTCAGCTCGGAATGCGGGAGCATCCAGGAGTGTGGCCCATAGCGTCGAGAAACCCATTATCTGGTTGAAGCAAGCCGGCCGTGCGGTGGCGTCGCCGATTCCAAACTGTTCACGTTGACGTGCCTTTCGGCTAGGCGGCCCAATCGCGCATCAGCCTTTCAGGAGGGTAGGGAACGCATGTGTGCGGGGACGCCAAAAAACGCAGTCATAACCGCTGGTTGGGGAGGGCCTCCGGAGCGGAGACATTGGGAACGAATCTGGACTGTCGGCATGAACTCAGGTCTTCAACAGTCGTAAGAGAATCACAGAAGACCAGGCGTTAACTTACGGCGAATGGTTTCCGATGGTTTTGCGAAACTGTACGTCATTATGTAAGTGCGAATCCTATGAAAACGAGACAAGGGAATCATGTCGCAGAAACCGGGAGCGTACCGAGGAGGATAGGATACATGACGGAAGTCTAGAGCCATGTCCGACAACGACCCCTCATAGAAAGAAGGAACGCACGAGGTTGTAGACAAGTTATCCCTCTTGCTCTTCCAAGCCCATGCGTGCAGTTGCTAACCGGCACATCGCCTCCCCAACCCGACGCCATGTATCAGCCAACTCATGCTCCCGCCTTGCGCACACCATCTCCTCCAAACAAGGGAACAACCCATTCAAAAATCGCGCGATTTCGCTGATCCCTGCATCTGTCTCTGAGATCTCGGAACGCCCCAGGAGCAGCCGCCGCAGCGCGCGCCCGCCAGCCCGCTTCACAGTCAAATCACCCAGCTCCGCGAGCGGAAGTGGGAGCCTAGCGTCCACCACTACGCCCAGGGTCTGCAGATTGGGGCAGCCCACCGCGAATGGGAGGAGTGCGCGGAGAGAGACAAGCGTGGGGCGCGGAGTCGTTCCCGACTCGGAGCCGCTCACGCCGAGGACGAGCTTCTCCATACGCGGCCAGGCAGCGGCCATGTCGCGCAGCAGCGCTTCGTCGAGCGCTAAGCCATGTGACGGCTCGATGACGAGGCAGGTAAGATTGGGAAACGCGAGCAGCGGAGCGAGGGCTGCGCTGGTAGGCGGAGAAGCATACGATTGAGCGTCGTCGGGCGGGAACGCTGCGACAGTGTCGGGGAGCGCACCATGGTAGACGAAGATGCTGTTGAGCGCCGCGGGGAGGCAGTGGTCGCGCAGACCCGCTGTAAACGCGGTCCACGCAGACGGCGGCGAGCCCTGCGAGTCGCTGAGGGCGAAGAACGCGGTCTTGAGCGGGGAGATGGAGAGGAGGCGCAGGAAGACTGCGCACTGCTCGATAGCGGTCGCGCCGGCGCTCAGGTGCTCCAGGCGCGGGAACCGCTCGTCGGGGAGCACCTCTGGCACAAGGACATCGCCGACTGACATGATGTTAAGCACGCGGAGATCTGGGAGCGTCGCCAGATGGAGCAGGGCCGGCGTCGTTAGAGTGTTCACTGTGAGCCGGTTGACTTCACGCAGGCCACAGACCGCATCCGAGACGCTGTTGGCCGTTGCTGCGGATGGGGGCAGATTTATGTCTACCGTCCTAAGCATCGGGTACCGACGGGTCAGCGTAGAGAGCAGACAGAGCTGCGGCCGGGAGTCATTGAGCGCGAGCCCTAGATACTTGATATTCGGGCCCAGGTACAGTGGGATGTCGCAGAAGCTATCCGCATGGCCCCAAAGCATGGTCGTGAGGTTTGGGAAAAGGATTTGTCCCGCCAGGCACGTACGGAGGTCATCGGCAGCGACGTTGATAACGTCATGAACGAGGAGGATTTTGACGCGGCGGGAGTAGAAGAGCAACCTATCGAGGTCCGCCGGGAGAACTGGCCTTCGCAAACCCTGCAAGAGAATCATTCCGATATTCGATGTGGCGTCGAGAATGAAACGCACCACGAATAACATCGTCTTCGTGTCTCTCGGAATTTCCAAACTCCCCTCTTCCCTCACTGTTCCATCCTGAGTTACTTCATCCGTGTCCCATATATCCGGCGGCATGCAGTTCAGCAGCGGAGTAAGATCATGTTGCTCCTTCCAGAGTAGGTCCAGCGCGTAATAGAAGAATTTAGCCGTCCTGGCGAGGACAGAGAGCGTGCGGGCAGTATCGTGTATGTATACTTGCTCGCATATCATACATACGATTTCAGGAATCAGCAAGCAACGATGCATTGCGGGTCGGGTAGCTGGAGAGGTTGCTGTACCTTGCTTGTGGTTGCAGCAAGACTAGTTTTGGCGCCTGAACTAGGGAAGACACAGGCTGGCCAAGGGTTCTCGGAGGGACTGGGGCTGGAAGAGCCATCACACAGTACCCGACATAAACGGCGATGAAGGAACAAAACAAAGTAACTGATCACAAATCAATTTCACAGTCTCCAAAAAAAAGAGTGACAAGGTATGGTTTCATACGGTAAACAAGGCAATTAGACATAGGCACTTTCCAACCCCTTGCACAGTATCCCGCTATCGCAAAAGAAAGGGAAAAAAATACAGATTGCCGCGTGCGTGTCGATTCAAGCCGGGTGGAAGAGGGCAGCCGTGCTCAACTTCAGCATCTCTACCACCGCCCATGCCCAAACGCGCAGCGCCGCTAGAAGGATAGAGAATATCGCGCCTTCCGGACATACTATTGAAGTGAATGAAACTCAGCAAAAGCCATGGGCAACGCAATGATAACATGCACAATCCGGTCAAGAGGCAGGCCATGTGGAGACTTACGCGCCGTCGCAGATGATCGGCATGGAGGGGTACATGCGAGTTGGCGGCGTGTGGCAGAGCAAGCGCCGGAACCCTACCCTTGGAGAGCTACGTGAGCGAGACGTTAACGGGAGGTGTGTGGAAAAGTGGACAACGCCGGAGACGGCTGCACGAGGGACAGCCGTGTATGCGGGCCACGGCCGAATGCTAGCAGTTCTTCGACCGAACAAACGTTCTTCGCAATGTGCGGCGGTGAACGACAATCCAGCCGCGTCACAAAAGAGAGGGAATGGCCTCGCTGACGACGGCGTTCGTCTTGAGTGTAATGCTTGTTCACCAGCAGGACAATGCTGCGGCTAAAAATGAACACGCAGTTGAATTCGAATTTTTTTCGGGGGGTGAGGTGCAGAATACAGGTGTGCTGTCGAGGGCTGGGATTTCACTTGACTGGCGTGGGTCTGCAGCGCGCGTTCAGGTAAGTAACGAGCTGCGAAGACGGGCACACGTAAACACCGGATGTCATGTTGTGCCAGCAATGCGCCAGAAGTACGGGCGCCATTGAAACTGGGTTGAAGTTGGTTGATGCCGTGGAATCTGGAGAAAACTTGAAGCACTTGAAATAAATGCGGATAGTGGGTCACAAGGAATGGATTTTTGAAGAGTTGATGAGGTTCCTTGAAGGGAGAGCTTTTCAATAAGGGCCCCGGGTCTATGTACTGCATCATGTAGTGGTGTGGCAAGTGAAGAGGCGTGTTGTTTGGCCATGTTACTGCGCTTCATCCGGAAGCTAGCGGCCCGGTTAAGCCTCTGTTCACACATCCCTCTACATTGAATCTAGCCTTCCCTCGCCTACCCGGATTCCGCAGATCAGGTCGGCTGGATACCTGTGACTGGTTGGATATAGCCCAATGTGAACACAATTAAATAGCCTGGGCCTTGAACGGAAGTCGGAACCTGAGAAAGCAACCAAAAAATCAGCAATGTCCAACTCGCTCGCTTCCAACCGGACTATGAAAATCCTCAGCCAGGCCGAGAAGGGAGGCTACGGGATCCTTTCACAGACGTGGTATGCCCCACTGGATCTATGCCTGCGTTTCCGGGCCTGATTTTTATCCTGCAGCTACGATGCACACTGTGTAATCGGTCTTGTTCGTTCTGCGGAGCGCATGAAGAGCCCCGCTATTCTCCAGCTGTTTCCCGTCACTCTTGCGTACGGGAAGGGACCCTTTCTTCAGTTCTGTCTTAATGCGTGCGGTCTGTATTTTTGTTCCTCGCCATTCTTTGATTCCAGTTCCACAGCGCGCATCAGGCGTCCGTGCCGATAGCTGTCCATCTCGACCATGCCACCGATCCGGAACACATCGAACTTGCACTTTCTCTGGCTGAGCAGGGAATTGCATTTGACAGCATCATGGTTGACGCGAGCCATGCCGAGGCAAGTTTTATTTCATTTTCAATCATTCTTGTATCTTACCGTGATTATATTAGACGGATGAGGAGAACATCTCCATCGCCCGGCCTTACGTCGAGCGTGCCACCAAACTTGGTATCGCAGTCGAGGTTGAACTTGGCCGTCTAGAGGGGGGCGAAGCCGGACTGAGGGTCATTTCTGACGCCAAGCTCACCGATCCTACCAAAGCATCCGCCTTTATTAACGGGTTCATACTGTCCTTCCTTGACGTTCCGCGACTTACTGCCTTCTTTGTAGGACTGGCGCCATTATCCTCGCTCCCAGCATCGGTAACTTACACGGCTCTTACCTCAACCCTCCAAACTTTCGCCAGGGAATGTATGTTCGCTCCTCCACTCATTTGGTTGGCGTTAACATCCTGCCAGTCTGAAGGCTCTGCATAATACCTTCGCCGGAAAGGTCCCTCTTTGCCTACACGGCACAGACGAACTTCCCGATGAGCTGTTCGTTGAGTGCATCAAAAACGGCATCAGCAAGGCAAGTTACAGATGTCCCTCTGAAATCCCAAACTCCCGCTATAACTAACTCCCCTCCCAGATCAACGTCAACAGCTGGGGGCGAGACCCGTACGCCAAGGCGCTGGCCGCAAGTCTCCAGACCAAGCCGTTCCCGGACGCAGTTGAAGAAGCGACTGAGGTCTTCTCCAAGGTGTGCGACCGCTTCTTCCAGCTGTTCGACTCGGCGGGGAAGGCTTGATCTGCGAGATGGTGCTGTACGTACCTTTCCGTCTGCATGCATTCTTATAAAAAATCGATGAATTTACGAGAAACTTGCTTTTGAACTTCAAATTGAACCAAACTTTTAGATGGTTCGATTTCGCTACGTATGGTCCGGGCTACATCTCCTTCCTGTTCCAATGAGTTTCGAGAGAGTCTTACATACTCGTCATTTTATTGGTGGCGGCCAAGGCCTGCTGGCAGTGCTTGTGCCGCCTCTTCCGAGAGGACATGGGACCATTCACGTGCCGGAACAATTGTCGCACACCATCGCGTGCCGCCGGCGGGTACATTTAAGGGTGGGGAAGCGCGTTCACTTCTCCTGCTTAACAATGCCAACGGACACGGTCCTCATCACTGGTGCAGCGGGCTGGTTAGGAGGCATCGTATGTCCCCCACTCCCCAAGTTGTCTATCTTTTCTGATAGTTATTCCAGCTCGCCGAGGCCTTGGCCGTCGACCCAAAGACCCCCAATGTCCGCCTCATTCTCGCCGACATCGTCGAGCCCAAATCGCCCAAATCCATCCGGGCCGTGACAATTAAAGCCGACTTGACCGCCAAGGAGCCCGTCGACGCGTTGTTTAAGACGGAATTCGGCATTCCTGGAACGATTTACTGCCTACATGGGATAATGTCCCGGGGCTCAGAAGACAACTTTGATTTTGGTCTCAAAGTACGTGTCTTGTTCCAGTGCTGATTTAAACGCAACCAATCGTAACCCACTCATGTTGCATTGGCAGGTCAACTTCGATTCTATCCGTCTTGTGCTGCAGGCTGCCCGTGAATTCGGCTCCGCTCATTCCCCCATCAAGTTTATCTTCACCTCATCTCTGGCTGTATATGGTGGACAGTTAGTGAGTCGGCCTATTAACTCTTGAAATGTCTCATTGATTTATGTTCAGCCTCGTACCATCACTCCTGATACAATCGCGACCCCTGAAGGCGCATACGGCATGGCCAAGCTCATCTCTGAGCTCTTCATCAACGAGTACACCCGCAGAGGCTTTATTGACGGCCGCATCCTCCGCCTGCCTACCATCGTCGTGCGCTCGGGTGTCCCCGCTGCGGCAACCTCCGCATTTATGTCTGGTACGCGCTCTCTTTTATGAATATCCGACCTGCTAACGCTCCATTTCAGGAATCATCCGGGAACCTCTCAAGGGCATCGAATGCCTGTGCCCTATCGGTGACTCGATCGACTCCCCGGAGCTCGACCTCCCGTTGTGGGTTGCCAGCCCTCACACGACGATCAAAAACTTCATCATCGCAAAGCACATTCCCGCTGCCAGTTTCCTGTCCCATACGCGTGTCGTCTGCGTCCCGGGCTTTACCACGTCCGTCCGCGAGGAGCTCCAAGCGCTCGAGAAGGTCGCCGGCAAGAAGGCGGTCGACTTGGTCAAGTTTGAAGACGACCCCATCAGCCGCCGCCTCGTCTCGTCGTGGCCGGCGCGCTTCGACAATTCCTACCCACTTAGCCTCGGCTTTGTCGTCGACGACGGGGGTATGGAGCCCATTGTCCGGAATCTTCAGAAAGATATAGAGAATGGAAGCGCATAGATGCTATGAATTAATTAGTTGAACAGTACGCTCGAGGACGATCGAACCCAGGATTGCAGCCAACCAAATGTATTGACTCGCACGGTTGGAAACTGCTGAGGGTGCTGCATTCTTAGACCTAACTGTCCTCGAGGCAGAAATAAACATGACGGCAGATGCTATAAACATGAACTTATAAAATATGGGGCAGTAGTAACCTCAACCACTCTTGTCGGCATTCCATGCGTCCGCAACGGGACACCCCTGCAGATCCGCTGCCATGTTCATGACCTGTTCGTGCCCTTCTGCAATATGATCGTATATTAATATACTGTACGGGGCGCAATGAACAGGAAACCACCAACCTTGTTCGAAACGGAGGGGTCCCTAAATGAGATGGATATCAGAGAGGGCTCTGCCCGCAGGGAATAATATACATACGAGTTCGTGTATTTTATATCCTTCGCATTTATATTGCGGGCGCGGGATGTCATCGTGCATTCTGATGCGGACCAGGAAGCGGTCGACGAGGAATCCGAACCCCCGTCTGCGAGGCTTGTACCAGGGCTTGGACGTCCACCTGAACTCAGCCAGTCAGCCAACCCATAAACACGATACCATAGGCGGACGCTTGCTTTGTGGGGAACAAGCGAGGGGCCTTCTGGGATGCGAACTCCATCTTGGGCAGATCTATCTGCACGACGGCAAACGGTTTCCACCGCGGGAGGAGGAGATGCCGTTCAATGAACGCCACCAGGCCCAGAGTACCCCGGATCAGGTAGCTGGCATATTTCGGGGACTCGGGTTGCCTGCCAGGGATGTCAATATTGGATGGAACGGAACTGTTCCGCCAAGCAGATAGACGCCTTACATCATTGCGATGCGCACTCGGTCCTCCAACAAGGACCCTGTGAGGCCCTCGAAAAAGGACCGGAGGCCGAACGCCTCGGGGACCATGAAAAGGAGCTCATCTGTGGTGTGCTTTGCCACATCGTGGTTTGTTTGCGCAGGAACCATATACTCCTCTTCGTATGCCTGCAACACATTGTTGAGCATGTTATTCCAAGGAAAGATATGCGTACAAGAAGCCACGCTTTGAAATCTTCAGCGGTTTTCGGAATGTTTTTGATATTCATCTTTCGCCCTATTTCTGCCCAGTACACGAAGGACGCCTAGGTGCCGATCAAATCGCGCAACATTCATGTCAACCAAACATACGTAGCGCTCAAGCGGGGAATGTTCGCGCCATCCGTGGCGGGCGGCCCAAGTCTAGGTGGGTACATGAGCGGGCCATGTATGTATACAACCCAAATGAAAACTCACTGCGGGTTCAAATGTGAAGAGGCCGAGAGTATAAAGATAATCTTCGTTGGACTGGGAAATTCTGCGTTAACCAGCCACAGAGAAGTAGATTTGGTCCACGGACAATCTGATATTTTGAATGCAGCCAATTTACGCGTGCGAGAGCTATGGAGGCGCGGGGATCGTCCGCGGCCAACCCAGGGTCCGCTGCCAGTGATCGACCGGCAAGCGGGCAAGCCATCCACGTCGCTGAGATAACAAATGAGTGGGCAGCCCGGTGAGTGAGTGCAAGAAGCAGGCGTACCGATCAGAATCTCAGTCTTCCTCTACAATCAGCTTGCAGAAAGTCGTGTTGTTCGGGGATACTTACATCGGCGTACCGCCTGGCCACGAGAGCTTGCGACCCGAGCTGTTTCGTATCGGAAAGCAGCTTGGATATAGTAGGCTAAGGGAATTGAGAGAGAGATAATGTAATGGTAATTTAACACTACGTACGATCGCATATGTTTTGAACAGAGCAAAAGCCAAGGAATATTCCGACAATGTGGGCATATCGTACATGAAGGACAACTGCACCACTTCCTGCGCCTCGTCGGGAGTGAGTGTCCTTACATGAAATTTAGCCGCGTATTTCTTGTGAATCGCGTTGTAGCGCCTCCATCGGAGCGACCTGACAACACAAAGATAGACCAGCCCGAAAGCACACACGACTGCCGACTTGGGGTAGGAAAACACGGACAGCTGGCTGGGGAACGGCATGGCGGTTAGCTGAGTGTTCTGGATCAAAAGCTTTATATAGGAGCTGCCGGCCCCGTGTATCACGGAGACTTCCTTGTTTTATCATGGCGGCCGAATTTGGAGGTTCCAACATGCCGAGCGCGGCATATCGGCCGATGCAGCGGCCGCGTCCCAAACACCGCTGTGGCTCGTTGTTAGTAAATCCTTCGGACCTCCGCCATAAAGAGTAGGCGGGAGAAAACGGTGGGTAGCGGGCGGAAGTATTTTCGAGTCGATTCGGAGAAGATGGTAAACAGACGACTCCAAATCGCGCTGAATCTTCGCTTGATCCATTGGTTCCGATACATCGCCCAAGTCGACGGTATGGTCTGAAGCACGTCTCCGCCGGCGAGAGGAAACAAACTGTGCTGAGTCAAATACGCACATTATACGATTCAATATGCATATATGGTGGCCCTTGGTACATAGGCAATTCGACATGGGGATGGAGTAAGTATGGATATGCCTGCTTGGTCTCATGCCATGCCATACATACAGTAGCGAGTGACGCGGTATTTCCAGGTGTAAGGAAGGAAGGTAAGACGTCCAAAGCCATTACTTCCCAAGCACCAAGATAGATCATGATATTTTGTCTGATATACTTTGTGATTGCCGCTGGATTGCCGTGGTCATACACACGAACGATCGGCCGCCCTTGGGCCGCCCCGGGCTAGTCTGTAGTTTACCGCGCGCCAGATGTAAGGAGATCGACCTTGTTACGTAAAGTGCGGAGTTTGAATTTCTGCTCAACTCTTGACCTCTTCTCCGGCTCTCAATTCACAAAACTTGGAAGCCATTCAACATTTTTTACCTTTCTCAATCCAACTATCTCTTCAGATTTTACTCTCTTGGCTCCTCCGAGGGTGGGTAGAAATACTTCTTTAATCACGTGGTGCGCTGAGCAAAATTCATCCAATTGGTTTCGAACTCGTTGAGGAAAATTTGGCTGGAGATGATGTTTAATACGGTGTCCTTCACATAAATCCGATGTAAAAACGCGCAAAAAGAGGTGGTATTGCCGCGAACGACATCCGAGAAAATTCAAGATTATGTAACAAGGTCGATCTCCGATCAAGGATCGCGGGTAATCGACAGACTACAACATGCGAGGTACGAGCACCTCAACTGTTGTAGCGTCTGTTTATAAGAGACTAGCCCCGGGCCGCGCGTCACTGCGTTCAAGTTCTCAATGCGGACATTCCTCAAATCCTGATCCCTGTTGAAGGAAACAGCCCTGCGTATAGTCAAGATCTTCAACCACAGACCCAACCGGCCGGATTCGGGCCATTTTACGAGCGAGCGAACAGTCACCAACACTTGGGGCAGTGGGGCACGTACATTGAAGATTCGAAGCGTGTGCGCTTTCAGACGAGAAGCACTGGATCGAATCACTAGCGGCTTCGAGATCGCTGCGATCTTCATTTGGATGCATCTTCGCGCTTCTCGAACTTGTCGAGTCCAATTTCAAATATCTGCGAGCGGAATATCCTCAAATCGAGCGCACTGGCTACGCGCCCAGTATGTATGTATGGTTGATTCACACTTTCTTCATTCTCATAGCACTTCGGGGCAGGATGTAGACTGCTCGTGTTGAAGCCGCGGCTACGCCGGGTCTTGCGCGTACGTGAACAGAATGCTGCTCCTGAATACAGTTTGCATAAATTGTTTCCCTCTGCGCTGGTCTTCCTTCACAGGACAAGCGGGTTTTTCAGGCTACGGAACTTCACTTCATCGACGAGCTGTGGCAGCAGCTTACTGGTTGCAAGGGGATACTTGGGAGTAAATGTGATGTGGGCGGTGCGAACCTGGGTCTTTCGTTCAACTGTTACACTGCCACCAAACTATCCTTTTCTGCGCATTGATGCGAATTGGAGCTTCTGAACTGTGCTTGCACTCCGGGTCCAGGTCCATGACTCTTGTCTATAGAAATGGGGGCACCATCCAAGCGCGACCCCAAGTAGCCTGGTGCCCGATGATCTTCTTGAGCTCCCATGCCTACGGAGCGAAGTCCGTCGAAACTGTAACCATTAATGTCTAACCCCGCGTATCGCAGGATATAAAGAGGCTGCGCAAACCATAACACCAATTACTTCTGTGAAGGAATTCCTCCTCTTCTTCGTCTTCGCACCCCCGCACCCCAAATTTCTCAATCATGTCCAGTGAACTCGCGATGCCACACCCGGTGTATGGCCATCATCCTCGTCCATCCCAATCGTCGCTCTCTACCTTCAGTGTCTCCTCCTTCTCGAAAGAGCAACTGGCAGACGGCCGGGGTATTTCACGTACACCGAGTCCGACGCCTAGCGAGTACAACGCCCTCCACGGAATCAAAGAGCAAAAGACTACCAAGCAGAAGATCCGTGGGTTTTTTTAGTTCATCACGTTGGCATGCACCCGACGAATTCCAGAATATTATGTGATACTCGCTGTGATTCTTACTCTGGCCGTATTATTGTCGGTCTACAACAAGAAAATAGTGAATGCTTTGAAGCCTGTCACCGACTGGCTACACAAGTAGGCTTTATCTGAAACGGCATTCACAGCGGCGCTAAATGACAGTTATCAGTCATGAGTTTGGGCCGCTCATTCCGATAGTGCTCCTCATTATAGTATCATTTCCACCATTGTTCGGACAGGAGATTATAGCTACGCTGGTCAGTACTCTCATGACAGATATTGGCAAGGCTGGGCACTATAATATTTCTGACTCGCTCGCCTAGGTCGGTGTCACCTGGAGCTTGCCAGAGGCTTTCCTCATCGTATCCAGTGAGACAAATACAACCTCATTTATAAGCACAAGCTGAGACTTTTTGCAGTCGGCACTCTTCTGGGTGAGATCGCCAATTTTTTGTATGACCCCAGTCGTTCTAGCTTGAGATGTGGCTAATAACATCGATAGTACCTTCAAGTACTGTTGCTCTGCCCGAACTGGAAAAATTGAAGCCAAGAATCTTGACTACGGGCTTTTAGCCCACGTCGTGCGCAAAGGTGGTTTTTTGGTTATCATTGTCATACGTTACAGGTATGTAAATGGGTTCAGGCATTGGGACAATGCGAGTCTGATGAATCTTGCATCATCCAGCGCGGTGCCGTCTCACTGTTCGTCGCTGCATCTCGTATTAACCACAGCGCTGACTTGCAACTTGTGAATCTAGTTGCAACCGCGGTGTTTGCAACTCTGGGAGTGTCGTTCTGGATCTTCCTCGCTGCCGCGGTTTTATCTCTCCCGAATATATTCGTGCCAGTATATGCGGGCTATGTGATGCAACCTGGAGTCGGTCGGTTACTCTACTATTCTTTTTGTTGAAAATACACTCACTAACGGGGTATCTGTATCTAGACAAGACGAGCGCAGCGATTGAGAACATCGTCCTGATTGCCGGGATAATCATTACCGTCGTTGCATACATGTGGATTCAGAGACAGATGAAGTCAGCGAGACCCGAATTCATCTACGCAAGGCGGAAGGCCCGCCAGGCAGAAATGGAAGCGAGTTCGGGACCGCACTACATCAGCATGCCCGAGGTGGTATAAAGTTTTGCGCAGTCTTTACTGGAATCGATCGAGCTATTTATTAGTAATGAATTTTTTGTGTGGCCCCAGTAGGCCTCACAGGCTTTCGTGTGGTCAGCTGCGAGTTCAACACCCCGAATAATTAGTTCAACCCATATACAGTGAGCACTCATTTGCAACGTCTGAAGCTGTGCGTTCAGATTCAGATACCCAAATATGATGGCTTTCGGCGAATTAGAGACAAAGCCCTAACGCCTCCTTGAACACCTCCTTCATTTTGGTTTTGGCAAGGATCTTTCGTCCGGCATAACGGCGCGGACCTTGATGATATTGCATTCCCCTTTTGATGTTCCATGACAGTACTAAACGGAAGCCGAAGATCTCCAAACACAGGTTGGAAACTCACCTAAGATGCGGGAGTGACTACCACTGGCATAGCGACTCTCTAGTCTCTTTCCACATTTTCAATGGTTGTTAATGGTTATATCTGCGGTAGGCGCTGCCCGATAATGGCTTCGCCATAATTTAACGCGGGTCCCAAACTCCCTTGATTGTCACCAAGTGGGTATGAGTTTCATTTGCCCAAGCACCGTCGACGAGAGGCATGCTTATCCGCCTGACTATCTTACTAATTCCACTGGGCAAGTATAACACAGTAGACAGTTTGTGCCGATGGCTACCAGAATTGAGGATTTGCGACCAATCTGTCACACATTCGTCCAACTTCTGAGACACCAAATCTTACCCAATCACAATATTTACAGCACCTTCGAATACTACTGCTCTGCCTGCGTTGGAAAGATAGAAGGCAAGAATCTTGAATGGGGGCATTTTCCCTACGTAGTGCGCCATGGGGCTTCATGATCATCCTCATGATCCGATACAGGTACGTTCGTTAAAACATTGGACCTGCAAATTTTAGAACATTTTAATAGTTCACCTCACTGTCCGTCATTGACTGCTGTATTGAATACACCACTGCGGTTGCAATAAACCTAGATGCAACGGTCATTTTTTCGACCGTGGGGTGTCATTCTGGATTTTTCTGGCCGCTGCAGTCTTATCCCTCCCGAAACAATATTAATTGTGCCAGTGTACACGAGCGACGTGCTGCAACCTGGTGCCCGTCCGTCTTCGCCCCGCACTTTATCTACGCAAGGAAAAAGGCTCAAACCGATGTAACTCCTTTCGCTTCACTCATACGCGTGGGCGTAGCGTAATTTGGGAGGGCCGGAAACCAAGCGTAATATTTATTGATACCATGTTACTTATTCGATCGTTTTTATTCAACCCAGCAATACCGCCGGGTTCGATTCAGCTCTTCGCTTTTTTTTCAATCATAACAACGGTTCAAAGGCAGGCATATACTCGTTCTGCACGAAAACTTGTCGACAATCCAACGCAGTTCAACATCCCGGCCGGGATCTTCCCTCCGGCATAACGGCATAGAGTGTGCCGATGGCGATCGATCAGGAGATCATAGAAGCTGCACAGCCTCTCTCACATATCTCCGTCTCCTCCCACCCCCCGAAACTCGCTCTTGTATCACAAGTATCCGTGAGGTTGACCAATTCCGCAGTTCGACGGCAGTAGGCTCAGAGGTATGTACTACTAAATTAATAGGAGCACAACTAACTTACTTAACAGGAGTCACAGGCCGGCAGTGCAAGTAACACGAGTCTCACTACTCCGAGTACGATGTAATCACGATGCTGTGGAGATCGCATTTGCTGCGTAGATGTAAGCAAATTTCACTTAAGCGACTTGACCACCAGCACGTAGATCCGCATAAGGATAAGCTTGGCAGTTAGTACGTTCCGAGCTCATTCCGGGTTAGGCAATCGTAGAAAATACCGCTGAATATAAGGTGGGGGCGAGCACATCGCATTAATTAACAACTGCTTCTGTGAGGGACTTCATCGTTAACCTTCTTCTCTTGCTCCTCGCCACACTTCACATTTTTTCAGCCGAGCCATGTCTGACAGGATCGCGGTGCCATATCCGGTGTATGGCAATCAACCCCCTACCTTCCTACCATTAAAGCCACCGCGTTATCCGGGCGGCGACTCTTCTTCTTCGATACAGCAGTCAATAGCACTCGAAACACGACACACGCCGAGTCCATCACGTACCCCGAGTCCGACACCTAGCGAGTCTGATATGCTCAACGGAATCAAACCAAAAAGGACAACCAAGGAGCGGATCGGTGGGTTTTTTTCCCTTCGCTCTAGTTCGTGTTGGTATTCATATCATCTATTCCCAGTGTCTCTCGTGCTAGCCGGTGTGGTTCTTACGATCGCCATATTGACGACGGTCTACAACAACGATATTGTGCATGCTTTGAAACCCTTCACCGATTGGCTACGCGAGTAGGTTTCATCTCAGCCTTATTGACAGCTGCCCTCACAATGAACCAGTCACAAGGCCGGACCTCTCATTCCGATACTACTTTTCATCATAGTATCCTTTCCACCATTGTTCGGACACGAAGTGATAGCTACCCTGGTTCATAGTCTCTCAGGGAGACAGGATATTATTTCTGACATTCCATCCAGGTGGGCGTCACCTGGAACTTGCCGGAGGCTTGCGCAATAGTTGCCAGTGAGTCTTCAACTTTCATCTACCAGGCTTCTTTCTGAAACCTTCCAGTCGGTATACTCCTGGGCGAGATCGCAAACTTTTTGTATGAGAGTTTTGAAATCCAGCTGTTGTTAATCCCAACTCAGAATATCCACAGCATTTTTAGATACGCTTTCTCTGCCCGCGCAGCAAAGATAGAAGCCAAGAATCTTGAATACGGGCTACTAGCCTACGTAGTACGCCGAGGCGGTTTTTTAGCTATCCTCGTCATACGCTACAGGTAAAAATGCCTTCTAACATCCGCATGATACGAGTCTAATAAAGCCACCTCCTTCTAGCACGCCGCCGCCTCATTGTCCGTCATTCAATGTCTATATTGACTACGCTGTTGATCATACAGCAAACCCAGATACAACGGTTGTGTTTGCGACTGTGGGGGTGTCTTTCCGCAAATTTATAGCTGCCGCGATCTTGACCCTCCCGAGGGAATTCGTTCCAGTGTACACGGGATATGTGCTACAACCCGGTGCCAGTCCGTCTTACCTACGTTTCAATCCAACACCTACTGACAGGCTATGTAGAAACCAAGAGGAGTGTGATCATTGAGAACATCGTATTTGTTGTAGGAATACTCGCCACCATCGTCGCATACCGCTGGGTACAAGTACAGACGAAGGCGGCAACACCCGACTTCATCTACGGAAGGCGAAAGGCACGCCAGGAACAAACCGATACAACTTTATTGGTTCCGCCCATGCACGCGGCTTTGGTATAAGTCTTCGTGCGTGGAAGGAGTCGGTCCTGCATAGTTTTTTACCGGTACATACGATAATAGTAATATTTATTAGCGGCTATTTATTCAGCAGCCCACCCTGTGGCGCGTTATCTTGCGTATTCTTTGTGATCTGAATAATGGCACATCAACGTGTTCAATTTCAGAGTGAACAGGATTTCTCCGCCTCCATTTGAGAAATTCAGAAACTTTGCGCGTTAAATTTTTAGCAGCACAACAGCTAGGATTATAATGGCTTGTGAACGTCCAAACGCGGTTTCGACTTTCAAGTTGGCAAGTTCAACTCTTTCGGGATCTTCCTTCGGCATGACGGCACGGAAACCGAATCATGTGCCGACCATCGATCAGTCGACCAGTTCCACTAGAGCATATTTGCAACTCCCAAAATCCATGGCCAGATTTCTGCGATCACCCATCACTTTTAGCCGGCGGATGTGATGATGTGACCCCCACCTATGTTTCCAGGGCTCAATCTCTCGAAAATTCGATTGTGAGGCCATGAAAAGTGGAGGAATACGCCGGAACTTTATCTATGTGTCGGTGTTGAAAAAATACGGGCCTTCCGGGACGTATATTGCGAGTTTTGGGCAACGTCCAGGTCAGTGCTTCTATTTTGGGTGTCACCACTTTTGAGCGATCACTCATCACTTTTGGGATCAAAAGGCCCGCTTAGAAGATTTGGGCGTTGCAAATATGCTCTACTGCCACTGGTGGTGGTGGGCAATCCCGATTGTTCCGCCGTGACGATCACGTGAAGCGTCAATTGAGACCCGATCAATTTTCACTGACCCACGACCGTTTCAAGTTGTTTGACCCAAGTTCTGCACATTTTCTCAACGTAAAGTACTCAAAATGTAGATAATATGTGCCATGATTCCCTGCCCTGATACCAGATATTTCCCTTTTGAATTGAAGCTGCAGGAGAATGCCGAGTGGAGAGCTGCTGTACTCAGTGCCATCTGCTGTGAAACTAAAAAATCGAAATTGAGCCCCGAGAAAATTTGAAGGGTACTTGTGAAACCCTGTGATAATATCCTGACTATATCCAGGGCTTTTTGTGAGTCTCTGGTCATAAACAGGGTGTCTGAGCGTCAAATCACTATTCTGATGGCAAGCTTAAATAGGCATAAAGTTCAGGACTTCCGATCCGCGAACACATTTTTTGCCTTCCACACATAAATTCTGATGCGACTTCCATAGTAAAAAATGTTCACAGGACCCATAACTGTGTTTTGTTCGGGGGGATTCTTAAAATATGACGAATGGCCTCCAAAAGACACACTTTGATGGGTACTTTCCGGATATTTTTCTCGATTTTGAAGATTGAAAAAATTCCCCCAAACGTAGCACAGATGGTGGCCTTATGAGCATTTTTTATCTTTAGCATATATACCCATCTTGTCTGAGCACACTAGAAAATGTGTTGCCGCGACTGGGTCAATCAAAGTGGCCGGTGTTCCGGCAACTAAAGCGTGGGAATCGAATGATGGCTGGATGAATTGCCCACCACCAGTTCCAGTGGGAAACACGGCCGACCCACGATGTTTCCTAATTGGGAGGTCATGTGAAGTTGACGGCCATCACGCGGCCCTCGCGGCCAACACTGAGGCCGAACTTCACGAAAAATTACAAGTCCTTCAGGCCTTCAGACCTAAGCAAGTAAGGAAGTTCACACCATGTATTCATGAGAGCCAATGGCACAATAATGATAATATACGCTGTAACGAAGTGTTCACCGTTATATAGTAACTGTAAGACGTGCGAGATAAACCCGGTATGGAGGTGGCATGGCGTTGCTGAGATACAGTAAAGAAAACAACAATCCAATTATCTACCAGGAAATGGTGTTAGGCCAGCGGGGTCATTGGGTGCCAATTTCTAGTGGCAAACTCACGGAGGCGAGCTCGGGTGGCATCAAGGTGGTACTCGGGATGCTTGCATCCAGATCTTTAGAGTAGTCGGTGAACGTGAGGTATCAACAGATTTGAAGAGTGTGGGTGAGTACAAGGTGGTATGGGATAACGGTGGTGGTGGTAGTGGTCAAAGGAAGGTTTGTGAACTGCCGTGTTCTGTGCCGTGTGATGGCCATTTCCACGTGATCCTCCCAAATAGGCAATAGCGTGGGTTGGCTTACATTCCGTTCCAGTGCCACCGCCATGTCCACGGCCAAGGCACCCTACGGAAGCTGGAAATCTTCAATAACAGCTCAGAATATCATCCAAGACGTAGGTTCAACGTTCATTTACTATATCTGTGCAATTTATATCGCCTTCTGTCAGTCCGTAAAACTCGTCGACGTCGTCGTGGACGCGGTCACAGCTGTGGTCTATCATGTCGAAAGCAGGCCCTCCGAAGGTGGACGTTGTGTTCTTGTCGAGTCACACTCTGGCCGGGATCTTGTCGGAAAAGAATGGAATGTTCGCACCGGGGTGATGGAGTATGGAGGCGCAGCGGCGATTGTTCACGCAGGATGTGCATATTTCTCCCATTTTCCTGACGGTCGGGTCTACTCGACTGATGTCACGAAGGGAAGCGTGCCTCGCCCAGTGACTCCAGGTAAGGTCGCCTTTTGAGACTAGAAATGATATTCTCAAGGACCGAACAGAGAGCAAAGTGTTTCGATTTGCCAACTTCGACGTGCACCCCATACACCCTCATTTCTTGGTATCCATCCTTGAAGATCACTCTGACAGTTCGTCTCCGATCAGCGTGATCAATACCCTCTGCATCATAAACACGAAATCTCAATCCGTCTCGCCTCTTGTGTCCGGTGCCGATTTTTATGCATCTCCGAAGTTCTCTCCGGACGGTGCTCGAATTGTCTGGCAGCAGTGGTTCCTTCCTGATATGCCATGGTGAGCCTTCCCGGATCATGATTTGCATCCTCATCTTCAACGGAGTTCGGCAGGCAGGGCGCCGAAGTCCTTGTTGCGGACGTGCTTGTGAAGGCCGATAAACTTGAGATAGGAAATACCATCCATATCGCTGGCGGGAAAACGGTAAACAGTGTTTCCTATCCAGCCTGGGCGACAAACAGGACTCTGCTCTTCACGTCCGACAAGTCCGGATACCAAAACCCCTGGAAGTATGCGCTAGAAGCTGGCCCCGTATTTTCTCAGCCCTTGGAACAGGACTTCGGGGAACCAGCTTGGGGGTTGGGTCGCTCACCATACGCTGTCATCGAACAGGGACAAAAAGCCTTATTCTCGGCTTTCCAGGATGGCCGCAGCGTGATCTACACCGTCGACATAGCGAATGGAACCCACCGTCTTGTTGACAATCCGTACATCGGTATTCAGAACATGCGCTCCGTCGGCGTCGACAAGGTCGTATTCATAGGCGAGCGCGTCGACGCCGCTCCCGAAATCGTGATTTGTACAGTTCGACCGGATTCCTCTGCGCATTTTACGTTGGCTTCAAAGCCATCTGGTGCCCCGAGCCTCCCCGCTGGTCTCATTTCTATTGCGCAACCCATGACACTCAAGGCAGACGCCGACGGCCACCCAGTCTACATCCTGTATTACCCGCCCACCAACCCCGGCTACTCTGGCACCAGTATCCCCGGCGAAAAGCCTCCATGCATGCTCTATGCTCATGGCGGGCCCACACATTTCACAGGCCACGCGTTAGACTTGATGACGCAGTATTATACCTCCCGTGGATGGGCGTGGTGCGTCATAAATCTGTAGCTATAGTTTGTTCTCAGTTTGAACAGGCTCAATGTGAACTTCGGCGGATCTTCAGGATATGGCCGTAATTTCTTCCTCTTCGCTTCCCTTTGAATCGGGCACTCACTAAATACTGGCAGGAAAATATATCGAGCGCCTCGCGGGCCAGTGGGGCATTGTTGACGTTGAAGATTGCATTCAAGCCGCGAAAATCATCTCACGGCCCCCGTACGATCTTGTCGATCCGAAACGCATCGTCATCCGCGGCACTTCCTCAGGTGGACTCACAGCTCTTGGTGCGGTGAGCATGGGGTCCGACCTCACGACGTTTGCTGCGGCAACGTCCAGCTACGGGATCTCCGACCTGCGACTCCTCATGGATGACACACATAAGTTTGAGTCAGGATATGGGCATGGACTTTTGGGCGGAACCAGTGCCGAAATCCCCGAGGTGTACAAGGAGCGTTCGCCAGTGACCCACGCGGATAGCATCGTGTCGCCGCTTTTGGTGTGTTCTGCACGCATTGGTAGGATCGTGCTAAGAGTGATTATAATCCAGATATTGCAGGGAGACATCGACAGAGTCGTCCCAAAGGAGCAGGCTGAAGGTTTGTCTCGTTTTTTCCTTCGATTCAATGGACCGGTTGATTGCGTGCAGCTATCTTCCAGAGTATTCAACGCCGAGGCGGAGTGGTCGAGTATAAACTTTATCCCGGTGAAGGACATGGTTGGAGAAAGGAAGAGAATATGATTGACGCACTTGAGAGGGAACTGGCATTTTACGAAAGGATGCTCAAGCTCAAGTGATTAGGAAGTTCAGAAATGTATACTACAACTAACTGCTACGTGTGGTACCGTCCTTTCCCTATCTTATCAATAGGTGGGAAACACTCAGTACTCAGATACCAGAGTTCAAGCTGAGAAGTAAACATATCTACGTCAAGAGCAGTAAACCTGTCGCCATTTTTGGCGAAAGCCGTTTTCCCCATCAATTCCCGGACGCCGCTTTCCCAGCTGCTTTCCCCACAAGTCCCCACACCGGCAGATCCTTTTGCCGGAGCCATCGACCACCAAGACTCAATTGCATGTCTCTCCAGGGAAAACTAGCGCTGATCACTGGCTCCTCGTATGTGGCGCCGCGGCCATCCAGCCCTTTTTGAAGTTACTAATACTATACCATCGACAGCGGAGGTATCGGGGAAGCAACCGCACTCGCCTTGGGCATCCGCGGCTGCTCTATCGCCGTCCATTACAACTCAGCCCGCGGGCGCGCAGATGACCTCGTTGCCGAGCTCACAAAACTCTCGGGTGTTCGCGCACACGCGTTCCAGGCCGACATGGGGGACTACGACAGCGTCCGCTTGATGTATGCAGCCGTCGTCGAAACCATGGGTCACCCCGATATTCTCTTCAATAATGCGGGAACGACTGGTACCGTTGTGGGCAAGCGAGGCGACATTGAGAGCGTTACGCTAGAAGACTTTGAACAAACCTGGAAAGTCAACACAGGCTCAAGTTTCCTGGTTTGTCTCCCTTGTTCTTCGTCTTCTCCTGCTACTGATAAACTATCATCGATAGCTAACCCAGCTTTGCATCCCTCACATGGTTGCACAGAAGTACGGTCGCGTCGTTTTCTGCTCTAGGTGCCCTTTTGCTCAGCATTCTTTCCTTGTTTAAACGCTCACCGTCGAGCTAACAATACACAGTGTGGCAGCAGGCGAGTGATCAGTTCCACTCGCAATCTGTGTCTCAAACATAAATTGCTTGAAGGTATCGGTGGCGTAGTTGGGCCTCACTACGCCTCCTCTAAATCTGCCCTCCATGGGCTCGTTCACTGGCTGGCCACACGTTATGCGAAGGACGGAATTGTGCGTTTCAGAAATATCAGTCGCACCCCCTCCCCTCCCCCCCGCTCACAAAACAGTCAGACCTGCAACGCCGTCGCTCCCGCTCTTATCGAAGGTTTGGTTCAAATTATAAGTTATTACGCGCTTCAACCAGTTGAACTAGACACGACGATGATGGCCAATCCCAGCGACGAAATTAAGGTACGTCTCAAAGAATTCGTCCTGATCGCAACGGTAATATTTTCTTCGCAGAATATGATCCCGATTGGGCGCCTCGGGAAGCCACACGAAATTGCAAGCGTCGTCGAGACACTCGTGACAAATGCGTATCTTACGAATAAGGTACGCCTGCGCTAAATAACTAGTCATCTAGCACCGTTGTGGTGGATCTGTTCACTTGTGAGATGGCTGATGGAAACCCAGATCATGGTTGTTGACGGGGGTCTAACTCCCAGCGCATTTTGACAAGCTCTTACCCTACTTGTGAAGAGAAAATGTAAACATACCGATCAATGTCAACTTGAATGTAAATTAGGGATAAAATTTGTTGTAGGAGACCCGGTGTTACCCGTACCCGCCGTGTTCCTCCGGGACATTGGCTTGTGTTTCTTTTTCTTTTGCTTATATATCAACGCTGTGCGCCACGTCACCTCAGTCGTTTCCACCGTTGCGTGTCCGACTGAGGTGAGCTATACTTACCTTACTTTACCTTTACGATCCTGACAGTACCATCTTAGCTCTTACACTTTGTTCTTACCTTAGGTACTGTACGCGACTTCAATATACAGTCGTTTCCACCGTTGCGTGTCCGACTGAGCTCTTACACTTTGTTCTTACCTTAAAATTGCTTTCGAATGAGACAGGAAATTTCGAGGTGTCTGAGCGATCTTGCCGCGTTTAGACCTCAAGCAGAACCACTGAACTGAGACTGAACTGAGGTATGGACATACAAAAATACATACAGTTTCATGGAAATAAATGCGGAAAGATACATACCTAACCGTGGAGGGACGCCGGTTGCGCTGACGGAAAGCATGGCGATCGGGGTCAAAAGGGCTCTCTAAGCCCAGCTGGCGGACCGCCGCTTTTAAGGCGGGGACAAAAACCACTTTTTACTTTCCGTTTACCGCCCGAAACCGGTTCCACTATGGTGGATGCTTTAATTTGTGGATTGGTTGAAGGAAATTCGGATCATGGCGGTCGACAGAGAGTCCCCAGTATAGGCCGACAAGCTCTTACGGTGTGTATCGGTATACCGTTGTATGTTGAACATTGCAGAAACGTGATTAGGGAAGATCGATACCTTTGCTCTTGAAGGAGACGAGAAGCTTGGGGGGACTGTTGCACAACTATATTTCAGCAGAGCCGCTGAACTTTGAAGAGGTAGAATGCAAAAACAAATTTTCAAAGTACATCTTCCCAAAACTTACATTTGCAAACATTCTACGTCGGCTTGTGGTACCGATCGACATCTCTTACGAACAACAAAATTCCTGCAGCAGAAACCACGACGGCCTGTTCACAGCCATCAGAGATACAAGTAGACGCAGGGAAAACGACTCGGACGCACGGCTTGAACATAGTAAACTGTCTGCGGCGCAGTGGAGATGGTTCTGGCGGGGGTTGGGTCAGAAATTGAACCAGAGGGACGACGCTAGATGGAGACTAACGAAGAGAGAATGCTACCCATGACGAGGGGCGAAATGAAGACGCCGAGACCCCAAACCGTTTCCATTATGCCCAAGGTCTCTCCTGCAATGGCGAGCGAGACGTCAAGTAAATATATTTTAACGAGTATCGGACCGCACCTTGCTTCAGTGGTTCAACGGACGCAGCGATCAAACTGCGCACAGCGGGTGCGTACCCGGGACCGCAACCGATCAGAACGACAGCTTTTCGGGCACATCTCAGTCACGATAACAAAATAGGTACAACGATACAATACGAACCTGCGAGCTGGGTAGCACGAGTGCGCGTGAATCCAAAGATTATGTATGCAGACGCCTCGGTAAGCCAAGACACGAAGGCGATGTGGACGTCCAAACGATCTGTTGTTTCCTCTTCTGCTCGAGCCTGGCGTGAATGCCGTGTGTACCACGGACGCAGCACACGGACGAGAGCGGGGATGGCGATGGTGAGTACGAACATGTTCGTCGCGCTCAGCGCTGTCAAAGTATATCCGGTCTATAAATCATTTAGATAGATTCTAGACTTGATTGAAGAGGAGGATTGCGACTGACCTCCTCCGGCGTGTAGTGATATATCGACGTGACAATCGTTACGAGGGACGGGATTGCGTATCCGCTGCCGAGCCCCGCGAAGAACATGTGCACCGTGCAGATGACCAGTCGCCAGTTGCGCCGTCCCGTCTGGGGATCGCGTGCGGGCCTGCAGTGCTTCAGACGCTCAAGGAAGCTGGTTAACATAGTTATGAAGCGCCGCCAGCGACCAGTACGGGGTTGATCTGATTCCGACAGATGCTTCAGACGAAGCTCATCCCGCTTTGCTTTCGGGAATGATTCCGGGAGGAGCAGCCAGATATATAGCAGTGCGCACGTCCAGAGCGCACCCGCACCGAAATAGACTAACAGAAGGTTGCCGCTCCGAGTGGTGATCGTCCCGCCCACACTGAACGACAGGACGCTGCCTGCATTCCCATCGGCGTGGTTAGTTGTTTTTTATGCATGGAACCAAGACGGCTGCTCACCGAGAGCAGACCACCCCGCGAGGGAGCTCAGTGTTGTCGTTCTTATAAACGTTAGTTGCGCTCAAAAAAGTGGCAGCCCGAGTGGCGAACCTCTTTTCCTCTTGCACGAGATCGACCACATATATGTTTGCGACAAAGGCAACCAGCGTCGCCTGCGAAAAGGACGCACAGAACAACCACAGCGCGAACAAGGGGGTCTCCAGCCACGGCACGACTAGCGTCGAGCAAACGAGCGCGATGTCCGCACCCAGCCCGATGCTCACCACACTCGCCATGGCTGCGCGGCGCCCCAGCCGCGCTGCGATAAAGCTGAGCGCGGCGTACCCACCGACCGCTGACGACCCAAAAAGGCTACATGAGATCAACTGCACGAAGTGTGGCAGGAAACATACGTACAACCCAGGCCGTCCATGAGGGCCACGAGCGCGATGAACGCAGCGTACCGCGCCTCGACCGCCGGCTGCGTGCAGAGCGTCTCGGGCATCCGCCCGTCAGGCGGGATGCGGGCGGGATCGTGTGTGAGGTAGTACCGCCGGCATATGAACTGTTGGAGGATGAGGAACGTGGTGGTCGTCGGGATGAGGGTCGCGACGCGGCAGATGAGCGCGAGCGGGACGATCAGGATTGTGCCCGGGTAGCGCCGGGGCCAACGATGGGGCGCCGGGGGCACGCTTGCGGATTCGAGGAGCGGGTCGCGTTCATCGGCGAGCGGTTCGATGGGCATGGGGGCTGGTGAGAGGCGGCGCCCACTGTGTAGATCATATCTGTGTCAATGATGCTTCTTCCAGCGTCCCACGCACGGATATAGGTTTGCATACTCTCATAGGACCCGGTGGCGGGGGCAGAAAGGCCAACGAACGAAAGAGGAACCTAGAGAAGAATACGGGACCGAGGCTAGGGGACCAGATGCAGAGCAGCCCCCAGATTTCAGAACCCATAATTAGCGGCCATTCAATATCTGAGCCAAGAACAAACCGGCGCGCGCGCGCAGGAAGCAAAATGACCGTGAATCCATCGATATCCATCCCTTGAACGTTGGAGAAGAGCCGAAGGAGCGCCACGACCCGCATTGAAGTAGCGTTCCAGCCACAGGTGGCAAGCAGGGGATCAGTGCTCAACAAGTACTAGTAGTGGGCGGCGAGGAAGAATACGAGACCTAGTCTCTCGACAGACGCTGTAATGAAAACCGGCTCGTTCCTCGCCCATTACATACGAGACCAAGAACTTGAAGCCTAAAGGTTCGTCGGGATGGGGCAGGGATGGGGTAAGGGATAGTTTAGAACGGATAACCGACGCCGTCGGCCCGCCATCAACGCTAGTTAATTTCTGCACGGTCTCGCTATTAAAAAAATCGGAGCGTGTATACAGATAAGTCTCTGGGATGCCTTAGCATTCAAAAAAAAAAAAGGGATTCTACGTATGCATATATTACTTGTGAACGGCGCGCACTACTGGACCTTGGTCTTTTGCATCCCCCGCTCGACCTCGGCCTCTGCACGAATACCCTCCGCCTCGACCTCCGCCATAAGCTTCCGCTCCATCTCATCGCGCTGCTCCTTCGACGCGCCCTTCATCTGCTTCTTAGCGTCCGCGACACGCTTGCGGTATGCGCGGTACTTGTCGTCTGTGCCAAAGATGCGGTCGCACCACCGGAAGGACGTGCTGAAGTTGTTCGTGAACGCCATATGGTGGAAGTCGTGGTGCTCCGCGCCGGACCAGAACGGCACGAAGTGCTGCAGGGACCACGGGAAGTCTGACACGCACAAATTAGCGCAGTTCCGAATAAGGGGCGGGAAGGGGGTTCTTACCATAACCGCTGTGCGCGTCGATGGCCTGGAAGAGACGGAGAGCGATCCAGACGTAGACGGTGATGATGTGGAGGTTCGCGGTGAAGAAGCAGAACAGCAGCGGTCCGCCGATGGTGCCTGTGCCGAGGATGGCGACCTCTGCTGGGTGCGCGTACTCTGCGGCCAGCCCGAAAGGAGCTGAGTACTTGTGGTGGATCTTGTGGATGTGCTTGTACAGCGGGCCGTAGTGCAGCGCCTGGTGCGCAAAGTAGTGGAAGATGTCCTCGAAGACGAAGAAGAACGCAATCTGAGGTGCCATTTCTAGCAGCGTTGGTAATGGGATCTCGTACGTCCGCATGCCGAACAGCTCTGCCATTGGGTGGAAGAACCAGATCTGCGACACTTCAAATACATGGTACTGAGCACGGCGAGCGGGACTCACCACGGGGAGCTCAATCATGAAGTGCGAGAACAGGACCTGCTTGGTGCATTGCCATTGCTCCAGCGGGGTTGGTATCTTGGCCGCCTGGAGCTTCCAGCGACGGAAGTAAGGTATGGCGTCGATTATAATCCATGGAATGCAGCGGCCAAAGTAGACGATCTGGGGCACGTATAAACATAAAATTCGGTCCGAAATAATATGAACAACGCGCCTCATGCATCAAAAAGCTGGCCAAGCCCGTGGCGAGAACGGGGTTGCCGATATAGATATACCAAGCCACCCATTGCTGCTCGAGCCATGAGAGTGAGGTAAAGTCGGTGGACGCGTCGTAGAGCGAGGGGACGCCGGTCGCGTTGACGGAGTGCATGGGGGTCGGGGTCAAGGGGTTCTTGGAGCCCACTTGGCTCCTTTAAAGTGTGGGGACAGAAAACACACCACTTTTGTTTTTTTCCATCAATCGCCCGATTTTCCACACGTGACCATGCGACTTGTGGAGACCCGGCCATTCGCGACGCGGCTCGAAGCGGTCCAGGAGACTCCAGGTTCCTCAAGGGTAGACCATTGAGTTTCCTGAAGGTAACTTGAACTTGAACAAAGGCAGACTATGTCGATCCTAATTTGAACAAGTACTTGCCGGAGCGCTTCGCGCTCCGGCAACTCCTTGCTGACAACGGACCAGGAGATACAATTTTTTTATATGATATAATTTACTTGAACAGGAGTTCTTCCCTGGTGCAACTGGCCATGAGAGAAGACTTCTCGTCGCAAGTCTAAAAACTTGGCGACTGTGAGTCTTTGGCAGCTGTTGAACGTTGTAGCATAGCAGAGCCTTGTCAGAGGAATTTACCGCAAATTGAATTCATGTGGTTGAAAATGATAGTTTGACCGCGGAATGTGGAGTCGTACAATCTATTCGTATAGTGTTCATTCGTCTATGAAAGGAACGATGGACTTGATGCGAAGTATGGTCGGCGGATTGGCCGCGGTTGAATTTTCACTTTTGATTTCCCATTGTTGTCGGGTGGCTTTGGCTCGGCTACATCCGGCAGCTCACACAAGCGCTGCACTGCCTGCACCCGCCACCCGCCGCGTCTTGCGCCGCGTCCTCACGTCTCATTCTACTCCTCGCTTGATCGCTTTTGGCCTCATCCCACAGGACCACTGGTATAAGCCCAATTGGATGGACGAGCCCAAGGCCGCCGCGTCAAGGAGTTCGTCCGGGAGAACGCTGACCTCATCGCCCCCGACAACGTGTGGGCTTCCTGCGCGACGACGACGGCGAGACCTACAACAAGTGCCACTAGTACTGTGAGTCTCTCCGCATCTTTCTCTTCCTCCTCTCCTCCGTGTGTATGCTGACCACATCCTCCAAAAGTCTGGTCTACGGAATCGGGGACCTCGATCTGTGGCGGGGCAAGGAGTACTCCAAGTTCTTCGTGCAGTCATCTACTCCATTGAATCCGACCGCCGCTGTAATAATTCTACTACGAGTGCTGGGGTAACGCCCCCGTGCACTCCATCGGCGTGGCGCTGTTTGCGTGCAAGGACCAGATCGCAAGCCCGCCTCTCCTTCTCCTTTCTTCCGCTGCCCCCGAATCTCTCACGTTCCTTGCATTCCTCGCCCCTCGCTCTCCTTCCTCGCTTTCCCCTTGCGTCCCTTCCTCGCCCCTTGTGTCCCTTCGCCCCCTCCTGCCTCCTTGATGTGGTACCGTACTCATGCACCCTCCTCGATAGCACTTCTTCGAAGACATCGGCTACCATCACGCGCCCTTCCATCACTGCCCCTAGCAGGGCCGCGCACGAGAGGGGAGTCTGAGTATGGTATCAACGATAATCTCGGTGCGTTCTTCTCTTCGCTCTTATTCTGATTCAATATTCATTGTTGTTTGGCCGAGGAGCGAGCAGGGGGTCCAAGAAGGTGGGGAGACCGGGCGAGCGGTGGGTGTACCCCGCATGCTGACTGGCGGTGCGAAAACATATGGCCCAGACGCTCACGCGATGGCGAGAGGCGGCGTCATATCAGACAAGCCGCGGCCCGCGGTGGCGGAGAATACAGGCGAGAGGAGCAGCATCTCATCCGATGTGAACGAGAGGCAGCAGCAGCAGCGCATCTCCTGTTGCGCGGCGTGGAGTTCGCGGCCATGGGGGCGGACATGGTGATACGTGGGGCGCAGGTGGAGCCTTTGAGCTGTGGTGGGCGAGGCCTACTTTGAGCGCCTCAACTCAAGGGGATGAGTCGTCTTCATCCCCTACATCTTCGTTGCCTTCGCAAACGCTGACCCGCTACAGAGGGCTTCTGCTATGATGCCTCCGTGCACTCCATCGGTGCGGTAGGATACAATTTGTTTTCTATTGCTCGTGTTCAGCCTGTCTTCGCTCTCTGCATTCCTGGCCTTCGTTTCCTGCTCGGCGCCCTGATTCATCGTCAAGCTTTCTGTCGCACATGCTTCTTCTGCGCGCCTTTCTTACTTGCTGCCATTCTTAATCTTGCACACACACTGTCTTTCGCCGGTCACCGGCCGGACTGGGGCCTACACTCTGACGCGGCACCTCCTCTATTTTTTCGCTTTTTCCATCCTTGAAGGGTGGCTCCGAAACTCGCAAAAACGGATTCAATGCTTTCAATTCGGTGCTTGCGGCGTCTTTTCCGCTACGAACAGAACCCCACATAGTCTCGAATGAGAAGCAGTTGAGAAGCAGTTTGTGATGCATCAAAGTACCGTGTGGTGAGTCGCCGTATCTCTGTAATATTTGTCAGGCTGTGGGCGCGTGTTTCTGTCGTGGGAGTGTGTTCGTGGCGGGCCTGAGGCGCCGGGAGACAGCTGGTGGAGGCTAAAGTACAGGTTGTCCCGGGTGCAGTTGTACGAGTGCGCTTCCTGGCGAGGGTACACGCACGCCCGCCCGCCCTCCCCCTTCCCCTTCCTTTCGTCTTGTATAAATCTCTGGCCCTTTCTTCGGTCCTTTGCGTCGCGAAGCTTATTCTAGATTTTGCAGTATTCAGTCGGTGGTCCAACTCGTTGTTTTCACAACTCAGTCTGTATACAGCCAGCATAGGTATATTCTAAATTATCCCGATGCTCCACTTACTGATATGATCACTGGTCTCTCTAGATCAGTATCCTTTCAGCCGGCATCGGTTGGCGCTCGAGGATACCCCGGTATGTATGTCGCTATATCGCGTATCATTTATTTCTACCGACTCATTCCTGCCTTTTATCGCACAGCTGTATTCAACAAAGGTACGCTACCGTTGTGCTCTGTTCGAACTGCCTAATCCTATTTCAGAGGTTGACGATCGCAAGAACGGCCTCCAACTCCCGTTCTTCTCACCGTTCTTCTCACCGCGACACAGTCTACTACGAATGCATGCGCCGGAGTCCACGGAGTGGCGACGGTAGCGAGCGAGGAGGAAGAGAGCAGCGGCTGTGGGAGTAGGCCACGAGCGCGGCGGCAGGGGGGGTGATGGGGCGACGGCGACGAAAAAGGGTGCAGGGAGGAACAAGCAGGCGGGCGAGGGCAGGGTATGGTCGGCGGATTGGCCGCGGTTGAATTTTCACTTTTGATTTCCCATTGTTGTCGGGTGGCTTGGCTCGGCTACATCCGGCAGCTCACATAAGCACTGCACTGCCTGCACCCGCCACCCGCCGCGTCTTGCGCCGCGTCCTCACGTTTCATTCTACTTCTCGCTTGATCGCTTTTGGCCTCATCCCACAGGACCACTGGTATCAACCCGATTGGATGGACGAGCCCAAGGCCGCCGCGTCAAGGAGTTCGTCTGGGAGAACACTGACCTCATCGCCCCCGACAACGTGTGGGCTTCCTGCGCGACGACGACGGCGAGACCTACAACAAGTGCCACTAGTACTGTGAGTCTCTCCGCATCTTTCTCTTCCTCCTCTCCTCCGAGTGTATGCTGATCACATCCTCCAAAAGTCTGGTCTACGGAATCGGGGACCTCGATCTGTGGCGGGGCAAGGAGGTTCTTCGCGCAGTCATCTATTCCATTGAATCCGACCGCCGCTGCAAGTATTCTACTATGAGTGCTGGGGTAACGCCCCCATGCACTCCATCGGCGTGGCGCTGTTTGCGTGCAAGGACCAGATCGTAAGCCCGCCTCTCCTTCTCCTTTCTTCCGCTGCCCCCGAATCTCTCACGTTCCTTACATTCCTCGCCCCTCGCTCTCCTTCCTCGCTTTCCCCTCGCGTCCCTTCCTCGCCCCTTGTGTCCCTTCGCCCTCCCCTGCCTCCTTGCTGTGGTACCGTACTCATGCACCCTCCCCGATGGCACTTCTTCGAAGACATCGGCTACCATCACGCGCCCTTCCATCACTGCCCCTAGCAGGGCCGCGCACGGGAGGGGAGTCCGAGTGTGGTATCAACGATAATCTCGGTGCGTTCTTCTTTCGCTCTTATTCATTGTTGTTTGGCCGAGGAGCGAGCAGGGGGTCCAAGAAGGTGGGGAGACCGGGCGAGCGGTGGGTGTACCCTGCACGCTGACCGGCGGCGAAAACATATGACCCAGACGCTCACGCGATGGCGAGAGGCGGCGTCATATCAGACAAGCCGCGGCCCGCGGTGGCGGAGAATACAGGCGAGAGGAGCAGCATCTCATCTGATGTGAACGAGAGGCAGCAGCTGCAGCGCATCTCCTGTTGCGCGGCGTGGAGTTCGCGGCCATGGGGGCGGACATGGTGATACATGGGGCGCAGGTGGAGCCTTTGACCTGTGGCGGGCGAGGCCTACTTTGAGCGCCTCAACTCAAGGGGGTGAGTCGTCTTCATTCCCTACATCTTCATTACCTTCGCAAACGCTGACCCGCTATACATTCTGCTATGACGCCCCCGTGCACTCCATTGGTGTGGTAGGATACAGTTTCTTTTCTATTGCTCGTGTTCAGCCTTCAATACAATTTTTAAAAATATTTCATTCCATCCACATGAACAACTGGGCGGCCTTGAGGCCTCAAATGCTCTTCATCTCTTTCTTTTCCCACTCTATTTTCGTTTCCAGCTAGCGCGAGCCACTTGCAACTGGTGTTTTATTCCGAACAAACATGAACAACAAATTCAATTCCTCTCTCTAACACTCTTTCCACAAACATACCACATTTCTATCGCAATAAAACTGCGCCACTTATCATGTTCATTCCTAGTCGCTCTTCATGGTCAATCCCGCAGGCAAAAATGGGGCCAAGAATGGTGAACGTGAGTGGCAATGCCACCTCGTGCAAAAAAAATTGTCTAAAATTTATACAGAGCCCGCCGACGATGTACTCAAGGAATCGCTCACGGGATATGCGAGACTCGGATTAAAAGTTGAGGCAAGACTCGCAAATCTCGCATCCGAACATAATTATCACATCAAGTGCGTATGGTTTGCGTTCATGGGTTTGGCGCGTCCTGATACATTCAATGCTAGGAAGATCAAGTTAAAGGAGTTAAATATTCACTTCAACATCCCCAGTGTTCGCAAGCCACCGCCAGCTGAGGCTGGGGATCGAGCCCCAGTTGAGCACGCTTGCACGTAGTTGGCGCCGCTGGATAATAAAGGGAGTGAGCAACATGTGTATGCAAATAGAAGAAAATAATAAGATGTAAGAAAAACAACGCATGCTCCTCAACCCCCGCGTCCCCGCCCCATATAGCTTCTCATACCGCTCCCGCTCCCGCTCCTGCTCCCTCTCCTCCCTCTCATGGCGTTCGCATTCTTCCCTGGCCCGCCCATCCGCGTCCGCCCCTCTCGCGCGTGAGTGTAAGGGCGAGCCACGCGACCTCGAGTGGGAGGGGGTGGTGTGGGGGCGAGGGCGAGGGCGAAAGTTCAATTTGGAGTGGGAGTGGGAGGAGCACGAAGGCGAGGGAACTGAGGACGTTCGCGTGTGTGTGGATCGCGCAGTCTGACCTTGATTGTGTCGGGCTTGAGCAGCAGCCGCTAACTCGTCTTATAGATTTATAGGTAAAGCTGCTGCACCGCGTTGAGCGCTGCCTCCGTGCAAAGTGCCTGCACAAAAGGTAAGTGAATCGCAATATAAGTATGCGGTGTTGTGCGCGTACCCTCAAACCTGCACCACCATACCCCTTGGTGAGTGTCGCGAGCCCCCGGGCCCTTGACGCATAGCCCGCCCTCCTCCTCACCCCTTCCACCCACGCGTCATAATGCTCGATATGCTCCCTCGCCTCCGCGCTGGGAAGCCCAAGGTAAAGCCGCGGTCGAATTACCCGGGACGGCGCGGGGTCGACTCGGAGCGCGTCGAGCCTGTTCGTCGTACCTATGACAATGACCAACCCACTTCCGGCCATGCCATCCATGAACGCGAGCAGCGTGGCGACGATGGACGCGTGGATCTGGTCCTGCTTGGACGAGCTCGTGGGCGTGAAGCCATCGATCTCGTCAAAGAAGAAGATGATGCTCGGTTGGTGCGCACGCACTTCGTCGAAGAGGAGCCGCAACTGGCCGCAACTGGTGCTCAGCCTCCCTGACCCACTTGAAGTTGGAGAGGATGTCGGCGCCCTTGTAGGAAAGGTGCGGGTTTGGCAATAAACGATGCAGCGCGTGCAACGCTCGCGCAGTGTGAAAGGCGTTGACAAAGAGTGATGCGACACCGCGGTTGCGCAGTCAGTGAAGGATCTGGCTCTTTGGCGGATTCGTAAATCACTTGTTAATTAAAGAGAGCACTTCAGCTAGCGGCTTGTATGTACAACAACAAAGAAGGAAGAAGCACACAGGAGATTGATGTGCAGCCCGAGGTCGAGGTTTGTGTACGCGATGTTGTGACTGTTGCCCATGTTGACAACGTCCCACACCTGCCCGCAGAGCGTCTCCCGGATCTGGCTAAAGCGTACCGCAAGTGTGCGCAGTTCGCACGTCGGTGTCCGTGTTCAGCATGCCCGACTGGCGATAGATGACTTTGTTGGCAAGGGATCAGTGAGCAGAGGACACAGCGTCAGGCAGACACACAATGAGGAGCCCATCCATACAGCGCTGGTCAATCGCGGTGCGGAGCCCAGAATTGGAGCTGGAGTGCAGTGAGCGGGACGAGAGAGGTGGCCTGACGGAGCCACGTTCCGGAGTTGCCACCCGAGATCCGAGAACAATGGGAAATCAAAACTGAAATTCAACCACGGCCAATCCGCTGACCATAGGCAGGGAGGAGCGGCGGCGAGGGGGAGCGGGTGGCGCGGGGCGGAGGGGCAGGTACAAAATGTAATATTAATAGCAATACCATTTATTTTTTCGATACATTCTGATGCAGGGCGAGACAAAACCCATTTTTGCTGGGGCAGGCACGACGATGCCTCGCCTGGTATCGGCTGGCCTGAGATTCGAAAGACGTGAAATTCTTGGCCCAGGCAAGACATACTGAGACAGGCCGATACCGGCCGAGACGGAGTTTTCACTGGGGATCAGTGAGCAGAGGACACAGGCAGCCATACAGCGCTGGTCAATCGCGGTGCGGAGCCCAGAATTGGAGCTGGAGGGCAATGAGCGGGACGTGAGAGGTGGCCCGACGGAGCCACGTTCCGGAGTTGCCACCCGAGATCCGAGAACAATGGGAAATCAAAACTGGAATTCAACTGCGGCCAATCCGCCGACCATATGCGAAGGGGGCACTTGCATAGACCTAAAAAGCGAGATCGTCAAATGTTGAATCGGATGCGGAAAAGCACAACCATTCGTCAAGGTGATAGTTCGGGTGTATTTCGAGGGGTACACGGCACATGGTAATCAAAAAATTTGTTGCTGCGGTTTAATTTGGCTGGATATCCGTAGCCTAATCTGTGGCTTCTTTTGCCTTGTCTTTCTTTGAGATGGGCGATCATCGGGTGAGCGATGTGAGGCAATGTGCCGCTTCCGTTACCTTGATTGCCATGTGCAGGTGGACTCGGACTGCGTCAAAATTCAGATTTTTAATGTAAAGGTAAGGGGTACCAACATTTCAATTGAACGGTTTGTTCCTTTCTTGGGAGACAAAGGTGAAGGTGGACTGATAGGATAGTAAGTAGTCTAGTTGGTAGAATCTGTCGACATACGCTTGAGCGAAGGGCTGTGGATACGTGGATGGCATAGACAGGCCCGCTTGAGCGCTGAAGAAGTCAATGCCCTGTTCTGTACTATCCTCAGAATATGGAGCACTTTTGTGATTTTACTTACCTTGGAAAGGAATTTGGAGATTTTTCAAAAAAAAATGATTTCGACCCATTTCGACATTGAACGTATAGATACGAAGACACTAAACAAAGGTTAACGACTTGGCGCCAATGGTAGTGGCTGAGAAGCAGATGGATTGGCGGACACATTTGATGTCAACAGCGCATCGGATGCTTGGAACGTTGACGGGTCTGGGGATGCTTGGAAGGTTGGCGGAGGAACGGACGCCTGGAGGGTGGGTGAGCCAACGGACAACTGCGGAGCAACAGGTGCCTGGGGCGTCGATGGGTCGGTCGGATGATTGTTGAGATGTCGACAAATCCAAGTCCGGGGTGTACCGAATGGGTGGGGAGATGAACTGGCTGTATTCATATTCAGGCAAAGCGCGTTGAGCCACGCGTTTGGTTTATTGAGCAGCACAGGGAGCAATGTTCCAGACAGTTGCGCAGGTGAAGCTTGTTGGGCTTGATGCATCTAAGTTTGTTGCATAAACGCGAGATAGTTGAGGTAGCCGATGTCGAAATGACTCAGGTGCAGGGAAGGATGTCGATGCGAGTGACGAAAACACATCGGGAGAGGCCGGCGCCAGGATCTGTGGGGACGAAAAAGCTGATGAAGACGCAGGGTCAATCTTCTTTGGAGTCGCGGGAGTATGGCGAACTGGAGTAGGGGTACTCGGTTCAGCTCAAACATTGGGATCCGCAGAGAAACTTTTCCGTTTCGTGACAGAGGACCACATAAAGCCACGTATGTGCCACGTAGATTGTACATGAATCATTGGGGGGAGAAAGAGCGGAAAGTAAGTATTGACATGAACCCATCAATCGTTTGAATGGTGCGGAGAGCGAAAAGTCGGTGATGACCGAGCGGACTTTAAAGGCTTCAGACAGGCTTAATTTTATACACGCCTATCTGATCGAAAGCCGGAAACCAGCTGGCATTTTGAATCACTGATTGCAGTGGCCGGCAGCCTGGTTTGCCGGCGGAATTCCAGTGGTTGCCAGGCGCCAAGTAGCTCTGATGAAACCGATGGCTGACCCGCTGGATTTCAGTGGTGGTGCCGGCGGCCGTCAATGGCACCGCACGTGCGGTTGATGCGAGTCTCAGGCTGTCTCAGCATTAAGTTAATGGCGCATTGAGGCTTGCAAAGGAACCCATCCCATGTCGCGTGGACCCCTCTCCGTGTTCTCTTGGATGTATGGCTAAGGGATCCTCAAGTTCACATCAAGGTTTCAGCCTGTGTCGCTGGCTACTACAACATTTCATTACAGTCAGACTCAGTACGGGGACTTAGCATTGAAATGGATATGTCTTAGGTACATGCTTGAGGACCCTAGAGTCCGACGTTGACAGTAATTTATACTGCTTGTGTGACTGAGTGGTTATGGTGTCTTTTCTACTGTTTCTCCGGTTCTTTTGAGCCGCGGTTCGATCCTTATTGCCGCCATTCATTTTAAATATTAATTTCTTTGGTGCAGCAGAACAGACCACATGTCGGATCACTGGACGCCAGCGGTGTAACGGCTGCCAGCAGTGATCTACTTGGCGCACGGATACCAACGGTTCACGGCTGGAAACCAACGGCTGATCGGACGCCTGGTTTCCGGCTTTCGATCAGGTAGGCGTGATAAAGAGTAGAATTTCCGGCTTTGCCCAAAATGGGTACCAAACAGTGGTTACTCTCGAATTTCTTCCCTCCATCTCAAATTCCCAAACTAAAAAACCAACCCCAATGGCGTCTCATTTCCAAGCAAATCCCGGTCTATCCGAAACCATGTCCTCCAATATCGAGCATGCGCGCTACGATGTATGTTTTTTTTTGCATCTGATTTCTTCTGATCCGCCTGCACTGCCACGGAAAACACCCATACTTAGCTTGGCACTGACAGGCTGAATTCGAACCTACTTCCAGGCCTCCGGGGCCCCGGCGGGCGTCCATGGTCCTCATTGAAGCATCCCACTGAGTCTCCTTGTCGATTTTCTGACCTGTCAAGCCTGGTCCCGAGAGTCATGCTGCGCCGAAGACTCGTGAGTTTGTGGGTCCAGTTGTCACTGGGTCTCTTAAGACAACCATGCACCTGTACAACCTCACCGTGAAGCGCGCCGATGCTGTGGTCCAAGCTCTGGCAGGTAATTTCTCAGGCACTCGACAGCAAGAACTCCTCATCTCTCATGGCACTGCTCTCGAAATTCTCCGCCTCGATGTGCACACTGAGAAATTGTCGAGCATCGTTTCAGCAGACGTGTTTGGCTCGATCAGGTCCCTCGCGAGCTTCCGCCTACCTGGGAATACCAAAGGTTCAATCCCCCTCCCTTGTGTTGCCAGTGTCAACCAATACTTATGGGTTTCATCGTTAGACTACATCGTGGTGGGATCAGATTCCGGTCGTTTGGTGATTCTAGAATTCTGTGCGGACACGGCCAGCTTCGTCAAGCTACATCAAGAGACGTTCGGAAAGACGGGAGCGCGGCGCATCGTTCCGGGACAGTTTTTGGCGACGGATCCTCACGGCCGCTGCGTGATGATTGCAGCGATAGAAAGCTCGAAGCTTGTTTACACTCTCAACCGGGACGCGGCCTTGAACCTCACGATTT
>JARKIA010000579.1:0-41248 GCA_029289565.1 Mycena galericulata | reverse complement strand
TAGTACCAGCGTCTCTCACCTCCTCCCCGTCGACGTCTCTCCCTTCCTATGGGTCGAATTCTCTCCCACATCTCTCTCCCCCCTTCTTCCCTTCGACTTCTCTCAATCTCTCTCCCTTCTCGCGATTTCAGCCTCACTACCGTCGAGCTCTCACCCCACACACCATCGCCGTTTCGCCCCCCCTCCCCCCGTCAACCTCGTTCCCTTCCCTTTTCCCACCAACCTCTCTCGCTTCTCGCCGTAGATGTCGACATCTCTCACTTCCCCCAACCGACCTCCGTCTCTCCCACGTCCTTGCTCTCCTTCCTCACTGTTGTCATTGCCTTCCCACCATCCTAGTCTCTCGCCTTCCCTCATCACACATCCCTGCTTCGACATCCCACCCTCTCGACGGCATCTCTCATTCTTCCGTCGCGAGTTCCCCTCCCCGTCAGCAACTCCTGCTCCACCACCGGTCACTTCAGTTCCACTCAGCGGCCCTCCATCCATCCATCCTCTTTCCCTTCACCCAACATCTTACCATGCCACTCCGCCTTCCGCCAACCAAAACATTCTCCCTTCCCTTTCAATGGACCTCTTTCACGACCGACAGCTAGAGCCCCTTCCCCGCCAACGTCTTTCGCTCTCGTCATCGAATCTCTTCCCCTTCCCCACCTCCGATCTCTCGCGCTTGAACTATCCGCACGACATTCCCCCTCCGACTTCTTCCCGCCATCGAATCCCCGACGTCTCTTCCTCTCCGTCCCGAGGCCTCATTGATGTCTATTCATTCCACTCTTTCTTTACCTCCGCCGACGTCTTTCTTTCCACTCTTCTGGTCTCTCTCCCTTCCACCTCTTCTTCCACTCCTCTGACGTCTCCCCACACCTATTCCCGAGAAAGAGTGCGATCACTACTTCCATCCTCGTGCCTCCTTGCCGTGGGTCACGGGCTTGACGCTTGTGCTTCACGGCCGAGCTAACCAAGTGCACGTTAAACAATCAAATCCTGTCGGGGCGGTGCAATCTGGTTTGTAGCCCAGCCATGTGATGGGTCTCAACACTCCGAGCTCAGCCACCTCTTTCCTGTTCAACCGAAACGCCGGGAAAGGTACAAAACTTGGCATTCACACCACAATTAATAACATACAATTTACTCTGCGTCCAGACGCGGTTCTATTCATGCGCCAGGGCGTAGTTGGCCGAGCACCGCCATCGCTTTGATGAAGAACGGGCGGATTTCGTTGATTTCCATGGCAGAGAGATTGGACAGCTGAATGGAACACGTCAGTCAATCGCTTCAAAAGCAAGAATGAAAGAGGTACCCCGAACGTAGAATGCTCAAGGGTCTCTAATCCCGCGCGCGCCTTTGCCTGGCGTGCTTCACGTAGGTCTTGAAGCAGTGTTCGAAGCTTATCGGGATTCTGCAAATCATCGGCGGCACTGGAGGAGCATCAATTGAACGGCACGCGATCCTTGACGCGACGCAAAACGCTGAGGACGTACACGTCAAGGAGCACGCGCGAAATCTCGGCGAATCGAAATGGCAGCTTCGTGAACTCCGCTTGCGACGTTTCTTGGACCAGCTTGTCCTGGAGATATTCTACAGCGCGTCGGTCATCGCATGTGTCGGTCCATCACAGAAGACGCGACGTACCGACGGTGAGCCACACCGGGGCGATGATGTGGCATTTTTTCTTCTGTTTAAGGTTTACTGCCATCCATATAGGTATTTTTGCGCGTTGCGGCGGGCGTAGAGGCCCGTAGGCGCCCTGGTACGCGTTGAAAATATGTCTAGGCGGGAAGAGAGTACCGAGATGAAGGCGGTTTTTTCCATGGAGATGAGAGGGATTATCTCGACGAGCTGCTGGCAGGCGATGAGCTCGAGCTCAGGCGGAGTCACCGATGCACGGAGGGACGGGGGCAGCGACATAGTGATTGAATGAAAAGGCGTCGTGTGGCTGTGACGATCTTATCGTATCTACTATCTAGCCGTAAGCTTGTCGGCCGACTCAAACCGAAAAGAATTCCGCTCCTAAAGTTTTGCTTGAAATAGTTGCTCCTCCTCACATTCGGAGGATCTCGTGTCCATTAGAACTCCCGGAATCATAAATCGTCGCTGCGGAAGCTCGTTTCTCAAACTTCACTCACAATGGCCCCAGATCGTACGCAGACCAGTACCCCCCGTTTCAACTAGCCTGCTAACGACTGCTGTTTAGTTTCCGGATAGTTGTGCTCCCTGGTGATGGAATCGGTGTGTCTCGTGCACCATGACGGCTTTCTTCCGACTACAATGTACATCTGCAGGCCCTGAGGTGTTGCACAGGCCGTCCGTGTGCTAGAGGGCCGTCTCCGCTGCGTCCCCCGATTTTCGATCTCAAACTTGAGTCGCACGAAATCGGTGGGTGCGCTATTGAGTCGACCGGGATCCGTTGCCGCCGTCGACTCTCAAGGCGTGCGAAGAAGCCGATGCTATGCTTATGGGGTGCGCTGCATCAGGGTTCTCTCTCAGTACTTTTAAAAACAACATCGGCCGTAGGCTCTATCGGCGGGCCCAAATGGGTGTTGATGCCAAGGTACGCCCCGAGCCCGGACTGCTGAAGCTGCGTAAGGCACTCGGCTTGTACGCGAACATTCGCCCCGCAAACTTCGCGTCGGACTCGCTGCTCGACGCGTCCCCACTCAAGCCCGAGATCGTGCAGGGCGTAGACACGATCGTTGTGCGCGAGCTCATCGGCGGGCTCTACTTTGGCGCGCGCCAGGAGCTCGGCGCTGGTGCAGGCGATCAGGCGGAAACGGCGTGGGACACGATGATCTACAGCGTGTCTGAGGTCGAGCGCATCACGCGCGTTGCCGCGACGCTTGCGATGGGCGCAAACCACCCCTCGCCATCCATTCGATTGACAAGGCGAACGTGTTGGCCTGCTCGCGGCTGTGGCGCAAGGTTGTTACTGAGACGCTCGCAAAAGAGTTTCCTCAGATAAAGCTCGACCACCATCTCGTCGACTCGGCCGCCATGCTGATCGTGTCCAACCCTCGGAAACTCAACGGTGTCATCCTCACGGAGAATCTCTTCGGCGACATGTAGGCTCATTGTACTCGTGAATGTGAACAATTTTAACTGACTTGCACAATAACCACAGCCTTTCAGACCAGTCTAGCGTTATTCCCGGTTCGTTAGGCCTCTTGCCATCGGCCTCTTTGGCTGGACCGCCGTCAATCCCGACCCCCGACTTCAAGCCGACGCGCGGCCTGTACGAGCCCATTCACGGCTCTGCGCCCGACATTGCCGGGCAGGGTATTGCGAATCCTATTGGAACCATCCTGAGCGCGGCCATGCTATTGCGCTATTCGCTCGGGCTCGAGAAACCTGCAAAAAGCTATTGAGGACGCCGTACGTAAGGTACTCGATGCTCCTGCCGTCGGCGGGCACGGGCTTCGCACCGCCGACCTTAAGGGGAAGGTGACGACCGTCGAGCTTGGGGACCGCGTCGTTGAGATCGTGAAAGGTCTGCTGTGACGAAAAATACAAAAGAATTGACGTGTAAACCTGAATTTGAACTTTTGAATGATCATCTATATCGCTTTTCTCTGCCAGTACGAGTCCTAAGCGCTAAGCTTTTGAAGGCTGCGTTTATTCGCGGTCATGGAGGTTTTGAAATGAGCGAGTACAGTCCCACGCTCCGGCAACCGGTATCACCATGGAGGATCCAGAAAAAAGAAATCTCGAAGGCAAATTGGCGGGCAAACTAGCCACGCAAGGATCGTACGAGCCCGAGCCTGCAACGCGGCGGCGCTCGTCGCGCGCCAAGCAAATATTGGCGCACATCGCGTTTCTCTTGGCAGTTCTCTTCTGTCTTCGCGTTTTGCAAGTCCACCGTACCCCACCTCCCCACCCCGGTGCTCACCTACGCCCGCACAATGGCAATGGTGCTCACCGCTGGAACGAGAAACCGCAGCCCCGGCTCTCCATGGAAGAGCGTGAAGCGCTATTCCTGTGCGCCGTTTGTGCTGTTCGGATCGTATGTCGGACTGACACTCCGCAGGTCCGTCCCGAACCCCGAGAATGCGCGTGCGACGTCCGAGGAATACACGGCACACCCGCACGTCGCAGGGTCTGCTCAGGATCTCAAAGATGCTGTGAAGATGCTCGAGTTTTTCCAGGACGAGTTCCAGATCACCGCACCGACAGAGGCGCCGGTGTTTCCCGCGGGAAGTAGGGCATCACGGCGGGCGACCCTGGACCTTACTTCGGCGCTGCGCGGGTCAAGCAAACCCACGGCTTGGGTGAGTGGCGGAATAAAATACCACCGCAATAATTTAATTAAATGGCGGTGGCAGGTCGACGTGTATTACCCCGTCATGGACACTGGGGTTGAGCAGCGGCTCGAGGTCCTTGGCGCGGATGGGAACCCGGAGTGGACCGCGGACCTAGTGGAGGACGGGGACCCTCTCGACCCCGACGCGCACAAATACAGAGATGCCGTACCCACATGGCACGGTGCAAGCGGCGACGGCGACGTCCAGGGGCAGGTAAATATCCTGTTAAATGTACGTTGCAGCCCTCACAAGTTCCTAGTTGGTTTATGCAAACTACGGAACACAAGCGGTAGGTCTGCATTTTTCCACCGAGGCAACCAACCGACCATTGCGGCGTAGGATTATGCGGAGTTGGTTGCTGCAGGGGTCAACTTCACGAATAAAATAGTTATAACCCGATACGGGAACGTCCTACGTGGTCTGAAGGTACGTCCATACTTTCCGCCTCCTCCATGCTTTGCCCAAAGCCTAGTTTAGATCAAAGGTGCAGAAGATCTCGGCGCCGTTGGGTAAGTTCAACCTCTGCGCTTTGCGGACGGGCCTAACCATTATCGTACCCAGGGTGTTAATCTACTCCGATCCGCGCGACGACGGGCACATCACTGTCGAGAACGGCTATGAACCCTACCCCGCCGGGCCTGCCAGAAATCCCACCTCGGTTGAGCGCGGCTCTGTTGCATACGTTAATCTCTACCGTGCGTATATTCGTGCAGTGAGTTCTTTTGAACCTCATGTGCTCTGTAGCTGGAGACCCCACGACCCCCGGCGTCCCCGCATACGAGGACAGCAACCGCACCACTGGGAGCAACGGCCCTCGGATCCCCTCTCTGCCCATATCATGGGCGAACGCAGAGCGTCTGCTTGAAGAGATCGACGGCATCTACCTTGCTGACAGTGGTGTGAGTATGAGACGCACTCTGAGCGGGGCGGCGAGCACAAAGTCTATCCGACTCGTGAACCACGTTGATGCCAAGGTGACCCCGATCTGGAACACTATGGCTGCCATCCCGGGGCACGTTCGCGACGAGGTCGTGATCATCGGATGCCACCGTGACGGTGCGTACCCTTTCCTCGCGGTTATGCGCGTTTCTCTGGGGCTGACGGTACACAGCATGGGTGCTTGGCGCTACTGACCCTATCAGCGGCACAGCATCGCTGCAGGAAGTCGTTCGCGGGTACGGCGCGCTCCTCAAGGTGGGCTGGAAACCCTTGCGCACCATTGTCTTTGCAAGTTGGGATGCGGAGGAGTACGGCCTGATCGGCTCTACTGAGTACGGCGAGGACTTTGCGCAGTGGCTCGCAGCGCACGCTGTAGCGTATGTGAACGTGGACGTTTCCGCGGGCGGCGCGCGTTGGGGAGTCGCTGGCTCGCCCTCGCTGGCGCACTTGGTCCGGCGTACTGCGAAAGACATTCCGTACGTGAGCACTGCGGGGAAAACACTGTGGGACGCCCGCAACGCAGATGGCCTACTCGCGGCTGGTGAGCTCACTGACTCCGAATTCATGGCGGCGTACGAAGTTGTGGAGACGCGGCGACGGGCGGCGAAGGGCATCATACCCCCGCTGGGCAGTGGGTCAGATTTCACCGTATTTTTGGAACGCCTTGGGGTGCGGTTTCCATGCTCTACCTTAGGCTGGTGCTGACGCATCAATCAGATCGCAAGCTCAAGTGAAGGCTTCGGGGGAACGCCACAGGACGCAGTGTACCACTACCATTCCATCTATGACACTCAGCGGTGGCAGTCCATGCACGCGGATCCTGGGTTTTTGTGCGCCGTCAGTTTTTCAGTCTCGTCCCGTTGCTGTAATTAACTAATTCGTGTTGAACCTAGACCGCGGTGGCTAAGCATCTGGGCCTGATGTTGCTCCGATTGACCGACTCGATCATCGTACCGTTAAACACCACACAATATGCGCTGGAGCTGTACAACTACCTTGATGAGTATGTGTATCCTGTCGTCCAAGTTTCCAACTAAAATAAACGTAGAGTCGAGGGGATCGTGACGGACACGCCGTTTGCGACCGCTATGGATTTTTCCAAACTCAGGCACTCCATTGACGAATTGACGTCCGCGAGCATCGAGCTGGATGCGGAAAAGGACGCGGCGGAGAAGGACTTCAAGCGACTGCTCAGCCAGCTGCCCAAGTTTCCCCGGCGGTATGGCTGGCGCCGCGGGTTTGCCTCCCACTTTGCCAACTGGATCAAGCGTGTGTTCGGCGTCGCACCACACCGGTGGCGGCGCGCCGGGCTGCACGTCCCCGCCGCGTGGGAGGAGTATCTTGACGCGCAGTTTGGTGGACCCAAGGAAGTGGATGGGCCGCACCTCCCGCGGGTGCCGCCGATCTTCAAGTTCATCAAGGCGGCCAAGCGCGTCACGAAGGTGAACAAGAAGCTCGCTGCCTTTGAGCAAGGGTTCGTCTCTGAAGAGGGTATCAAGGGGCGGGGTACGTGTTCTCTCCTTGCGACTTTTCCGGCAGCCCTGACGCGCCAAAATCAGACTGGTACAAGCACATGGTCGTTTCGCCTGGCCGGTGGCTCGGATATGGTGCGACAACATTCCCGGCGTTGAATGAGGCCCTGGCGATAGACAAAGACGTTGCATCAGCTAAGCAAGCGGCTGACCATCTGGACGTCCTGCTGACGAAACTCACGCAAGATCTGCGTGCATAGACCACTAGTTTAAGTATCCTACAAAAAAATACGGGAGAACCATCACTGTGTACTGTTACTTTTATTCTTATTGCTACTTTTCCCTTGGGTTTTATGGATGTTCATCAGTTTCCTGTTTCGTTTTGTTGATGCTCGACACCCGGAGTCGGGCGTACCCACGCTCGCATTGAGCCATTTGAGGGCTGCCGAAGTGTACGCGAGGTGGCCCGGCCGCTTCTGGTATTTCATTTGGCGCGATGCCCTCGCAGTGATTGAATGTGAGCGCAGAAGACTCCGAGACAGTCCCTCGCGTAGTGGTTTCCATTGCTGGCTGCCAGAATGTCAGCATTTTTCGTCCTCGTCACTCATGTTTCGGTGTACCTTATCCGCAGTTGTAGCAGATTGTTGCTCTTGGTTCCAAGCCCATGTCGACAGCGTAGTTCGACCCAGATCCGTAGAGTCGATTCTCTGGCGAAGCCTGGCGCGAGCGTTTCTTAACTTCTGGTTAAGAACATCATTCGCCGGCCAAAAATTTGGATAACTGACAGAGTTCGGAGCAAGCCGATAGCATAACTAGATTTGCGTACAGTTAAACGGCTTCGCTCGGGAAAATATTGGACTCACAACTTTGCTGTCATAAAGACAAAGAACAAAACTAGATCGTCATGTTGGCCCTGTCGGATACTCAGTTACAATATCATTCAGTTTCAAAGCACTTACGGGGCGGGGGGCGCCGTGAAGGACAATCACTGCAACGATCATAGAAATCGATGGGAGGAGAGCTGTCTCTAGCGCCAAAAAAATGACCCTATTAATGACAGAGTCCGAAGCGTCCAAGCCGGTTTTCGATCGCGTAAGGCAGGTTATCACTGGAACAATTTAGAATATGGTAGCTGATAAACCTAGATTTTTTATTACAGATGACAGCGACCGCGATATCGAGAACTTGACGGAAAGAGATTAGAGTAGGAGAAGATACGGGAAGTAAAATGGGCTTACTTGTACACCCAACTACCCAGTATGAAAAGACATTTATAGTCTGACAACAATGGCGCATTAGTGAGTTTGTCCTGTCTGTAATGGGGTTCACGAACGCCGCGTAACAGCCCTTCCACTTGTTCATCAACCTACGCTCAACCATCAGTGGGAATATAGGATGATGAAATAGCATGGAGGCTCTACGCGATGATCATTGGCCCGGAAATCATGGAATTCGAGGCCCAAGGTGATAGTCTAAACTGCGATTAGGCTTCATAAATGCGGGGTGGAGGACTGGACGTACGATGTAGAATTGTGCACCAACGATACTTATCCAAAGTAAGGCCATAGGGTACAATACCCATGGACTCTTTCCTGTCATCTAATTGCTAGGGTGAACTGCGATTCAGAGTGACCAAAGCAAAGAACCAGACCTTCCAGCAACGACGAATGTAAAATGCTTCGCACATCGAGGAGATCGCGCCATTGACGAAGAAGTCAGTCCAAAAAAAAGGGCTACTCGGCTTTTTGGTTTCAGTGTATGCTGACTTGGATGATAGGCTATGAAGGAGTGATACTCACCCACAGGTGATGAGATACTGCGACAGTCCAGATCTTATAGTCTTCTAATACTGTCTGCACACTGTGATGACATGAGGTCACAGGCTTCGTTCTTGCAATTGGACAACATACGTGGAGAGGAACACAATAGTCAAGACAAAAGCGCGCTTGCGAATCGAATCCGTGGCATATTCTTCCCAGTACTTTATACCAAGCGCAAGAACGAAGCCGAGACAAAACGAGTGTAGCAAACCGTCCATGAGAATCGCACTAGGAACCATATAGGCCCAATCCTGGGGTCCGACCACGACCGATTGAGAGTCGGAGCTTGTACAAGGGTTAGTGAGCAGACAGGTAAACGCTGCATTATCAGTGGACGATGCGCTGTGCACGGGGGATGCGGACTGATGAGAAGAGCATGCCCACACTGTGCTGGGCCCGGAATGGAGAGAAACTTGGATCGAGGGAATTTTATGTACCGCTTACTTGTTAGACATGGCTTTGGCATATACCGAGTTCAAAAGTCTGATTCTAACGGGAAGCAACGAGAGCGCTAACAGGTCGAGCCCGAACGGAAGCTGAGAACACGCGCCTGTCGAGCGCAAAAGGACGCGATGTTGGCTCATGTTTGTTGCACTGCCACCACCTCTCTTTTCCTGCAACGCTCGCCGCTCGGCCGCACTTTCGTTCTCAGTTCTCAAGAGTTCCATGCTCGAAGTGCCAGTGCTCCTCTTGCAGATGTTACATTAAACATTTATACCATCGGTTGTTGACACAGCCAGCTGGCAGCATTTGAATGCGCGCGGCAATTTTATCCGTGCTCCGGGGGGGGCTTTTTAAACAATCTTTAGGAGTAAGAAACCGCCATCCCTCTGTATGAATTGGGAAAAATCTGTGCACAGTCCTCTTCATACCAGAGATCGCTGAACGGTCTAAAAACACGGGCCATGTCCCATCATGACACCTTACCACATTTTCAAGGCGACTTAGGAGGGCCCCCAGCGCACATTTGTGCTCCTGGCTGTAACCATGCCGCTAGGAAATGTGAATCGTGCCTGCCAACCTGGGGCAGAGCAAAAGTGTTTCACGTGCACTTGGTTAGGCAAGCATAAGTATCAAGCTCGCGACCCACGGCAAGGGGCCACGAAGATGGAGGTATTTTTCGCTCCCTTTCTCGGAATAGGTGGGGGAGGCCCAGACGTCGAAGAAGGGAGGGGCACTGAAGAGTGGAAGGGAATGACGTCGCTCGGGACGGAGGTCGAAGGAGTGGGAGAGATGTCGATAAGGCTTATACTACGGGGAGAGGAAGGGACATTGGGTATATATCTGGTGGCGGGAAAAGAGGTGTCGGTGGGGGGATGAGAAAGTGTCGGAACTGGCAGCGAAAGCACGAGAGGTCGATGGGGAGGATGGGAGGGAGATATGCCGGGGCAAAGGCGCGATGAGATGGAATTGGACAGCGGCGAGAGGGAACGACATCGGCTGCGAATGGCGAGAAGGGAAGGGAATGTATGTTAGTCGGCGGAAGGCGCAGAAAGAGGGTTTGTGGCGAGGAAGGGAAAGTAGAGTGACTGGAGATGAAGGAGCGGCCGATGGCGAGGGATGGAGAGCGCACGACGAAGGGATGGAAGATATTGTTGGGAGGGTGGGATTCCGAAGCAGGGGAAGGCGGGATGCCAAAGTAGCAAGGGGCGGGATGGCAAAAGGGTGAGAGACTCGCTAGGGAGGAGTGAGACATGTTGATGATGGAAAGTAAATGGCAACAAGGAACGAGAGCGGTTGATGGTGGGAAGAGACGGAGGTCGGTGGAAGGAAGTGAGGGATGTCGACGGCAGGGAAGTGTCAAACATCAGTGGCGGGAACGGTGGGACGTCGACGGCGAGAAGCGAGAGAGGTCGGTGGAGGGAAAAGGAAGGGAGCGAGGTCGACGAGGGAACGGGTGAGACGGCGATGGTGTGTGGCAGCGATGAGGCCGAAATCCAGGGAAGGGGGGGAGGTCGAAGGAGGGAAGGGGGGAGAGAGATGGGGGAGAGAATTCGACACATAGGAAGGGAGAGACGTCGACGGGGAGGAGGTGAGAGACGCTGGTAGTAGGCCAGGAGGGAGAAGAAAGGGGACGATGGTGGAAGTAGGAGAGGAAGAACAGAGTGAGAGTGTCAGCCTCCGCGGAGCTATTTTATACCCCTCCTGATGGCTGTGCTATTGAAGCAGCCCAAACATTGAAACAATGCCAACGCGACGCGGTCCATCAATGCACGAGAACCTGTCTCAGACTCAATACTTCTGCGGTCCCAAGGACTCAGCGAGACGGTCGCTCAAGAGTTGCCTTTTTGAGCTGCTAGGATGAGTAGTCCTGCAACCTAACTGATAGCATCAGAAGCAGTGTCCGCCTATCAGTCTCATTACGTTTACTCTCACCACCTGCATATCGATCCAGATGTAAGGCGGTGTAATGCCTGTACTATATACTACACTATCAGCGAGCAAGTCCGTCCAGCCAGAGTCCAATTCAACCCCCACTTCGGCAGAGCCACCTAAGAGTCCCCCTTATCTGCGCTGCCACCCTCCTTCCCATCCAACTTGTCTAGTACCCGCGCAAGCTGCTGCTTTAGCGCCAGAATCTCCTTCAGCATCAGCGCCTCGCTCGACTACACGTCCGCGTCAGCACCGGCCAACTCAACCATACACAAAAGGAGGCGGAGCCCAACTCACCTGATTCGTATTCGGGAAAGCCTTCACCAGCTCCTCAAACGGCACCTTACTAATCACACGCTCCCCCTCATCCGCCTTGTCCACCTCGGGATCGCGGAACTCCGGCCGGTCCCCGTCGCCCTGGTCGTCCCCGCTCAACCAGCGTTTCATCCACTTGTGCTTGTCCGTGTCCACGACCGATTCATAGAACGCGATCAGCGTCAGCGGGACGAAGAAGACGACCGCCATCACGCCACGGTTGAGCGTCGCGTACGTGGACGGACGCATGACGAGCCTAAACACAGATTATCACTCCGCGCTCAATGCGAGGGAGAGGGAGGAAAGCACACGTACTCCAACGGCGAGATCAGAAACACCTCGATGAGATTGAACGGCGCGGGGTACACGAAACTATCCGGCGCGCGGATCATGCCGATCGTTTTGCTCGCAAAGAACGCCAGGTACTGTGCCTCCGCGTCGTCCACAACCTGCAAGAAAGCGACCACCCGTCAGGCAGGATGTACACGACGAGCCGACGGTGCTCACATCAGAGTACGCCGATGAGAAGAGCGAGATGAGGATGTTCAACAAGATCAGGCCTGGGTCGCGCACGTTACAGCTGCAGAACGAAGAGGGGACAATGGAGCGTTACTTACAAGTGATCACTCCCCACAGATAATACAGCGTCAGACCCGCCGGGCTGCCCGAGAACTTGTCATAATTCGGAGCCTGCAAGAGCGCCTGTACAAGGACGTTAAGGATCTAGACATATTGTATTCAACTCGCGAAACTTGGACCAAGGATGGGAACATACGCTCGATGAACTCTCTGCCGACCCATCCGACGCATCGAGGGCGTACAGCCCCTGCCCAAAGCCTATGCTGAGCACAGACAATAGCTATATAACATCGTCAGCAAAGCATCAACGGAAACGCAAACTCGCTGCACGCACGGCAAAGAAGATACCCGACTCTTGCAGCATACGCGCGACGCAGATCTGCATCGTCCCGACGTACCTGTGCACACCATAAAGATAAAGCAAATATCATTACGACCGACACGCACTTGTATCCGTCAAAAACGGTCACGATTTCTGCATGCGGTCAGGCCTGTCCGACTCGAAGACGGAAGGAGGCTCACTCATCCTGCAAGTAGTTTTTAAGAGAGAACACAGGGAGAGGAAAGCAGGCGACTTACCACATTAACGGGGCGGCGAAACTGAGCACCTGGAAGCTTTTCAGTCGGAGATTCGCCGCCTGGTCCGGGTCTTTGCCCGCCATGCCTGCGACCCGCAGCACGAACGCGGCGGTGAGGATCCCGTCCGTGAGGAATGAGACTAGTTATCGCGCGATGAGTACTGACTTGCCCTAAGCAATAACACCGCACAAACCAATCATCCAAAAGTTGTAGGCCTTGTAAGTGACGAACTTGAGCAGTTTGTAGAGCTTTAAAGACGTTATGCGGCGCTCGTCAAGTTAGGAGGACGGCCTACGCGGTTGATGTCTTCGAAAAGGAAGGACAAGGCCATGAAATACAAGACGATTTCCCACTCGTCGAATTCGGGCGGGCCCTGAGATCGCTCGAGCGGCTGCCGGACTACAAGCGGGGTCAGAAATGCGAGGCTAGTCATGGATGGGATGGAAGACATACCCGCTTGCGAGTATACAAACAGGAACAACAGCCAGACGACGATACGGAACATGCTCTGGTATCTGCGCCAAGTTATGTTTCATAGGAAGTGAGTTACGATACGATATACATACCGAGGGACGGACATCCGGGATGGATCCAGACGGGCGAAGAACGAGTCGTTTTCGCGCGTGTCGGAGTACTGGACATCTGAGGGGAGCGTGAGCCGGCGCAGCCGGCTTGGGCCGCAAACTCACAGTCAATGTCGTGGTCATTGTTGTTCTCCTGGATTATTTCCCCACGCCAGAGAGCGTTTACGACTGGGCCCGTCGTTAGCATGCGCGCAGAGAAATTCGGGGAATGTTACAAACCATCCTGTGCCTCGCTGGACGAGAGAAATATTGTGCTGAAACAAAAGTCGAATATTGGAAACCAACGGCGCCTCAAAGACCCACCAGTGCGAGTCGATGGCCAACTCGAGAGCGCTCGCCATGTCGCTCTTGTCCCCGTCAATCTGTAAATGCTGGAAACGCGTCGACATGATGGTATTGAGAGTGTCGGGCGGGGCAATGTGCACTATCCTGCGCGCCAGCATCTCGCACGCAGCCGCTGCATAGAATTAACACGTAAATTGAATGCAGCGTACACCCGCGCACCTCGCCCCAGGTTTTCGCCATAGTCTGCGGGGTTGTGGTTCGCATCCCACATGAATTCCGCACGGGCGCGCAAGAGGCAGTACGGGAGCGCGGCGACAAAGTCGCCTGCCGCGGCATGGTAGGCGTTGATGACCTGCGGCGTGATTACGCGGCTCGTGGGGTCGTTTATCCTGCGCACACGACGCGTGAGCGGGGTGATTCATGGGGTATTGTAGTGGACTGGAATACGATTCGGGATCAACTTCGACGGGAAGAAGGGTGAGCGTCAACGCGCGCAGGCGCTTGACGAGTTCTTGGCAACGGCGGGTCAGATTTTCGCGGAAGAAAGTGGAGATGAAAGCGTCGGACTGGTGAGGGTTGCGGGGGAGGGCTTGACATCGTCGAGGTCGACGAGAGGCGCCCGTTCTTCTGCGTCCATGGTGAAGCGTCAGATCAATTGGAGCACAGCATTTCACTCTTGCTGCGAACGATGCCGGTGAGTGCTGCTGCGTTTGTCGTCGCTGCTGGCGGTGTCGAACACGCGTCTTTCTAGGCGTACCACTCCTCCTTCAACGAGGAACCCGATGTCCGCCAAGCGGGCAACATGGCAATCCTCCCAATCAAGACAAAAATACGGGGGCCAGCGCCCATAGGTATGTATTGCTGCCTTGTTGGCATCGTTGCTCAAAGTGACGGGCCCCCAGCGGACGGTGAGCTGCCAGACATAATCGACGAGACGCTCGACCTCTTCCGCGCCAACTCGCTCTTCCGCAACTTTGAGATCAAGGGCCCCGCCGACCGGACCCTCATCGTCCTCATCCTCTACGTCTCCGACTGCCTCGCAAAGATCGGCACCGCTCGCACCGTCCCAACCCAGATCGAGGCCTCAAAGTCCCTCAACACCCTCTCCGTCGACAACTTTCCCATCCCCGGCGACGCAAACTTTCCCCTCAATGCCCACTATGCTGTGCCCTCGAGTCGCCAGGAGTCTGGTCCGTGTCCCACCTCGGCACGCGCCCTGACTCATTGATTGATTTTGTTCATTTCAGACTACCTGCGGCAGTACCTCGTACAGGTCCGCCAGGAACTTGCAGCGCGCCTCGTCGAACGCCTCTACGCAGACGGCACGGGCAAGCCGAGCAAGTGGTGGATGTCCTTCCAGAAGAGACGATTCATGAACAGAAGTCTGGGTTAGTAGTAGACAGAATACGCCGATGTACAGTACAATTACAATCACTTCCGCCTCTTGCGCTCGTTCGGATTCTTGCGTCCATACCCAATCGCAGGCAGGTCCCCATCCCTGCCCGACGGGCGCATCGTCCGGCCCTTCCCGCCCGCGCCGACGCTCACCATCTCCGGCATCCAGTCGGGGTCCATCCAGCTCCCAACGCTCCCCGCGCCGCTCTTCCGGCCAAGAATGCCCTTGTTCATCTTGGCCTCCTCCCGCTCGCGCCGCCCGTCCGCCATTTTCTTCGCACGCAGGTACTCCGTCTGGTCCTCCCGTAGGATGAGCCCCTCGCCTGTACCCTTCTTCGCCGAGCCGGGTTTCGGCGCGGGGATCGAGTACTTGGTCCCCCGCAGGCGGTACTGGAAGTTCGCCTTGAGGTGCACCTGCATCGCCGGCGCATCCGCCGCCGCGCCCGGGCTCGACACCGTTACCGACGCCCGCAGCAGCGTTGCGTTCCCGCACGACGGGCAGAACTTTTTCGTGTTGTCTTTGCATATTCTGTATCAATATATCAGCCATCCACATTGCAGACAAGTTTTTTTAGACGCACTTGAAGCACGCGTGGCAGCGGAGTACCCAGCTCTTGACCTTTTGAATGCGCTTACCCTCGACGCCGACGAGGTTGAGCCCCATCTGCAGCAGTACGTTCTGCATCGCAAAGTCGGCGGTCATGCACCCCGCGCCGAGCACCTCCTCGTCTTCCGCTTTTTGCTTCCCTTTCTTACCCGCGCCGTCGCCGTCCGGGAGGTCCAGCGCGCGGGACTTGTGCAGGCCGACGTTGGAGGGCGTGATCCATTCGCCCTCGCCGTCGTCCTCGTCCGACGGGTCGTCGAAGATGGGCTCCGGGGACGAGGGCGGAGATGAGGGTACGTCGGTTGAGTCGGTGGGTGGCGGGAGGTTTTCGTTGAGCGGCTGCAGCTCGACGTCGAGAGGTTCTAGGTCCTGCTCTTCGTCGTTGTCTACGTCTTCTGCCTCTTCGTCGGCAGTAGGTTCCTCCTCTTCTATATTTGGTGTAGGCTCTTTAGGGATTTCGGTTTCTACCGGTGCTGCAGGAGCAGCCTCGTCGGGTTTCTGCGCACTCTACTATCGCGTGCAGTCAGTCAGCCGCCCGCGAAGGCCTAGTAAAAAGACGTGCCTCATTCGCCAACTTTTTCTCGCGCTCGTGCAGTGCATACGTGAGCGCCAGGACGCATAAATCCGGATGCGAGAGCACGGCGTAGTCGCCCGTCTTTTTTGCCCACTGGATGACTGCGTGCACCCGTATCAGCCCCCACTTCTCGACTAAGAGAGAGAGAAGATGCGAACCAGTTGCTAGACTCGCAGCATCGGGTGCGACGACCTCGATTTTTACACCGGCGCTGAGGCCAAGGCGTTCAAAGTGCTCGCGGGCGCGCTTGTCCTTGAGCTCGGCGAGGACCTGGGGGACGGTGAGGTATGTTTCTGCGAGGCCGCGGAGGGGGGAGAGGGAGAGGAGGGGCCCGGCGTCGAGGACGAGATTTTTGCAGCGCGGGGGGGACATGGCCGTCCGGGTTAGGAAATTTCTGATTTTTTGACAAGCGCGGCCACGTGCAAGTTGGAATCGCGTCCTCTTGCCTTTTACTTTAAAGCCCTTGCCGCGCACATTGAAGCCCTTGCCACTGTACATTGAAGCGCTGTTTGCATTCAACGCTCTCCCACTATTCCTACACTCTCCCTTCTTGGCCTTGCCACTGCCACAGCGGCCGTCTGTGCCGCCGCTGTCCTCCTAGCCATGCTGGGCTACCACACCAAACAGGTAAACGCCTACGGGAAGCGCCGCCAACGCATCGTCAATGTACCCGAGGAACGCCTCCCAAAGCCCCCTCCGACCATCTTCGATGACCTCCCCGCAACCCAGTGGGCCCCTGTCGCGTCCCGCATGAAGAAGCGCGAGAACGGGGACCAGCCCAAGTCCAAATCGCAGTCCCCCAAGATCCTTCACATGCACCGCAAGAAACGCCTCTCCCCGCCGATCCGCAAGACCCTGCCTCACGTTCGGCGGTTGGAGGAGGTCACGCCCTCGCGCCGTCCGCTCGGGGACAGGGCGCTCAACACACCTGGTTCGCCTGCGGTGGGAAACAGGCAGAGACTCGCCTCGGCGAAGCGCACCTCGCTGCACAATAATAAACCGTTCTCCCCGTTCGTCGATATTCTGGTATTGGATGACCAGGGCAAGACGGTCAGTCAGGAGCGCCGCGTGTCGGGACCGCGGTTCGGTCAGTCTACTCTATTTATTTTATATTCGTATAAACGACTGAGGAGAACTTCGGTACGAAAGACAGTGACAGTGAGGACGATTACAGTCCTCCGCAGCCCAAACCTCCCCGAAGACTGCGCAGACTTGTCTCGGCGCGCGTTGACTCTGACGAGTCCGATTCGGATAATGAACCACCTGCACCGGTTTCTCTCCCGACATCTCCTTCCCCGATACCTGTGGCTCAGGACATATTGCCACGCGGGAGGCAGCCGCGGCTTCAAGTCGAAGTGCTTTTACCGCGGCGGGAGGTAGAGTTGCCACAGGTTATAGTACCGAAAGCTGTCTCCCCTCCCCTCATACCCAGCCGACCCGAACCACCCCTGCGATACCAGCATTTTGCATCCCCAATCCCCCGTCCTCGTCAACTAACCCCCATCGGCGGCCGCGGCAGACGCCCGTACGCGCCGCAGACTCCTCCCTCCCCGATGACACCCACCGACGGCGACCTCACCTTCGACATCTCCGATTTATGCATCTCGCTCAGCCCGGAGCCAGGGCACCGCCTGTCCCTCGCGGACGAGATCCCCGAGTACCTGCGACCGCTGCTGGCCGAGTGCGGGCAGAGCGCGAGCGGCCTGCACGAGTTCTCCGCCTTCATCCAGACCTTCCCGCTTGACCCGCTCGTCAACGCGCACGCGCACACCGCGCAGGGCTTCCGCAAGATCGGCGAGGCGAGCTACTCGGAGGTGTTTGGCATCGGCGACGTCGTGCTCAAGGTGATCCCGCTGAGGGAGGAGGCGCAGCGGCGGCTGCGGCCCAGCGCGCGTGCGGCGGCGGCGGAGGAGGCGGACGGCCCCGCGGAGACGGACGCGAAGGACGTGCTCAAGGAGATCATCGTCACGCACGCAATGGGCGAGGTGTGCGACGGGTTCGTGAAGCTGCTCCGCGCGTACGTCGTGCGCGGGACGTACCCGCAGGTGCTGCTCGAGCTATGGGATGAGTACTACCAGCGCAAGGGGTCCGAGGGCGTCCGTCCCGGTGCGCATTCTCTCCTTCTCTTTTTGGTTATTATTTACGCGGGAAGGGAATAGATACGTTCGCCGTCTCGCAGGCGTACGCGATCATCGTGCTCCCGAACGGCGGGCCCGATCTCGAGGCGTATACGTTCAAGAGCGTTTCGAAGAACGGCTGGAGGCAGGCGTGCAGCATATTTTGGCAGGTGGCCAAGGCGCTCGCGCACGCGGAACAGCTAGTCTCGTTCGAGGTACGAACGCGATGGTTCTCCTCAATTGGCGCTGACGCGCGATCTCGATTTCGCAGCACCGCGATCTTCACCTGGGCCAGATCTTGGTGAGGGAGACGGCTGGCGCGCTGCGCCCGCTGCAGGCAGTGAATCAGAACCGCAAAGCGGCCAAAGCACAGAGGCCGCTGATGGACGACCCGGTGCACGGTGTGTGCGCGACGGTGATCGACCTCGGGCTGTCGCGGATGGACGCGGGGGACGGCTCGGGCGGGGAGATGGTCCACTGGACGCCGTTCGAGGAGGAGATCTTCATGGGTGAAGGTGGGCGCCATTACGCATCTATTTGAGGGAAGTTTAACTCTGGCATTGCAGGCGACTACCAGTTCGACATCTACCGGTACATGCGGGACCACAACGGGAACAACTGGGAGGCGTTTAACCCGCTGACGAACGCGCTGGTGGGTTTCTTCTGCTCTCCTCAGAAATACCCGGCCCTGAATAAATTGATCGACCAGTGGCTACATTACCTCGCCGTCAAGCTGCTCAAGTCCAAGGGCCTCAAGGCGCCCGCACGCCGGAAGAGCCAGGCTCCCGCCGCCCCTAGCGCGGGCTTCACCGAGCGCGACTGCTATGAGTGCCTCGTTGACCTGGAGGACTGGCTGGGCCACTGCGTCGCCGCCGTTGTCGGCGAGGCAAAGCCGAAAGGCAAGGGCCGGAAAAAGAAGACCCCCGCTGTGGTGCCGACGCCGACGCCCGCCCCGCTGCTCCTCGGCCCGTTGTGCGCGGGCGAGGTCGTCGGCTACGGCGTGAAGAAGGGCTGGGTAAAGTCGTTGGCGTGACTGATATTTTTATGGTATCTTATTTTATTTTTCCGGCCGTGTATCTCTGGTTTGTGGAGATTTTCGATGTGCGGATTTGTATCCTTCTGCAGCTTTTTCTGCACGAAGCTGTGAGTCTGTTAATTAAGGGTTTGTTTGGTGTCCTTTGCAGCTCGTCCAAACGCCGAAAAAGGAAATTCCCCGATATCGTGATTGGCGTCTGGTGAAACGTTGTCCTGTTTGCGGCTTGAGCCATCACGGGGCAGGTACGCCCCCAGACAGCCCCGGACGCGATTATGTTCTCCTTCCTTGACAACGACGTTCATGTGTTTTCCCAGCCAGCTAGATTATTGACCCGTTACAGAAATTATTCAAGTGCTAAAATAATGCGCTTTTCGTTCGTACTTGCGTATCGTGATAAAACCATCATGAACAGGAGCCACCGGCGACGTCGATGTTCGCGAGGTCGGGGATCTCGGTGTCGTTGTAAAGCTTGTACTTGCTCGGGTCGACGTCTTCAAACGCCGCAGCGAAGCGCGCATCCGTGTTATTTGCCTCGTCGACAAGGCGGATCCACGCGCACGCGATGAAGTCGCCATACTTGCGGATACTGAATAAAGTTCGTCGTGTCAGTGGTTTCACGAGTAAAGTGTGGAGGGAGGGTGCTTACGCCTCGCCGTAGGTCTCTGGGTCTTTCTGCGTCGAGTCACCAATCGTGAGGAACTTTTTGCCCGGGTACATTCCCTGGATGCGGTCAATCATCGCGGACTTATAGTCCTCGATGCCGTCGTCCTGTTAAGTCTCGTTCAGCATGATGGAACGAGGAAGAAGGAGCCTTGCTGACTTTAGCAAAGTCGACGATCTGAGTCAGGTTCGTGGTAGTGAGGTTGTTAAGCATGATGGGGCCGCTGGACGCGGCGTAGGTCGTGTCGATGAAGTCACGGAGGAAGGGGTACAGCTGGAATGGCGATGCGGAGACGTAGATGAACTGCGGCGAGTTGAGGGACGACGCGAGGGACTTGTAGAGGTCCGGCATCCCCGTCACGGGGACGGGCGTGTCGATGAGCGTTGCCTTTGCTAACAACAGCTTATCGAGTGTGTGAGACACTTTGACAGTGTCGTCAATGTCTGCGTAGTGGGATTATCAGCAAACTGGAACTGAAACCAATATGATTAAGCAAGCACCAGAGATGACCCCGAAGCCATCCGGCGAGGACGGAAACACCGTAAAGTTCAGGTTCCGCGAGTCAATCAAGGAGAGAGCAACGTTTCCCGTTGTATCGGCCGAACCACATGAGCCCAGAGTCAGATTCTGGATCGCCATTCCGCCCGTCACCGTGGGCTGGAGAGACGCCGCATCCCCGCAACCGTTTACATTAACATTAACGTTCTTGCCGGACAGCCCGAGAGTTCCAAACAAGGCGAGACGGCTGGTCGCGGTGTCGAGGTCTCCACTGATGTCCAAGCCCAGAGTCTTGTTTAGAAGATCAGAGACACCCGACAACAGGGGCTCGATGCTAAGCTCGCGCGTCGAGACATACGCTTGCAGCTGAACGTAGGTCGTGTTGTCCTGATTCAGCTGGAAAGCTGGCGCATCGAAGACGAGAACATCATCCAACAGATCGATCGAGCTACGGCGGGCGGGTTGCTGATATCCACGGGGCAGCGCGTGGGCCAACTCGACGCCAGCAAGACCAAGAGTAACGAACGAAAGAGAAAAGCGCATTGAGGAGAAGCGAAAATTAAATCTGCACAGCAGTCTGAAGACGGGAATAAAGAAAGGGCCGTTCACCATTCAAGGCACATGGTCGGGTAGTTATGCAAATCAGACGGTATGCGGGTGGCTGTACATCAGCCATCACTATACCTATGATTGAAGCCTTCGGTGGATACGGGTGCGTTGCAGCAGCAGCAGCACATGCAGACTGGCGAATGCAACACATGCTCGCAGTTTCACGTTCACTACTATCAAGCTTCCTTCCGTGCGTCGTGTCGCTCTCGGAGGTGGAAAGCAACTTCGCCATGTTGCCGCAATTTGATGCGATCACATATCGCATCAATAATCGCTGCTCTATTCTTTCGCATTGCTTAGCCTTTCGCGATGAAAGCCTAGCTGTGTTAAAATTGACCAAAGATTGAACACATTTCCGTCGACCGTTGGCGAGCTATAAGTTTAGGATTGTATTCGACTCTTCGTGAGTGAATTGATATCGATATACTGGATAGATACTGTACTAACAGTATGTGTGAAGCAGCGCACCAACCTAACCTGAGGATTCCAAATGTATTGCGGTGAGAACACCTTCACCGTCCCGAGAGTTTAGAATGCATTTAGAGCGCATGGTCAAACCCTCATTCTTCTGATATGTATAGACTTGCAAACGCTATATCCTCTTTGGCCCGCTGTAAGATCTCTCTTCGTAAAATTGAAGGCGTGAAATCCCGCTCGAGCATTCAACGGGTCTCGCGCTGTACTTAAAGCACTCTTCGCGTCTGGATTAGACAGTTGATCCCATCACGGATCGAGAACTGAATTTTTTCTCGTTGGCTTTCTGTCGAATCGTATTTTCGATTTGAGTCATTTCTGAGTCCTGACGACATAAAATCCCAAGAGACAACTTGGACGCCGCGTAGGGTTCACATGTCGGGTCCTCAACATCTCCTGACGCTTGCAGATCTCACTGTTCCCCAAATCAAGCGTCTGTTAAATCACTCGGGGCAGCTGAAGGCTGGATCTCTCCCATGGCTTTCACCCCAAGGCTCCCTTTCCGCAAAACGCGCCAACTCTCTGCGCCTCCCTTCACAATCCCTTTTCAACAAAACAGTCGCGTTACTCTTTTCAAAGCGCAGCACACGCACCCGTCTCGCAGCAGAGACGAGTGCATCTCTCCTAGGTGGCCGTGCGCTGTTCTTGGGGCGTGATGACATTCAGCTCGGCGTCAACGAGAGCCCGCGCGACACCGTCCGTATAATCGGCGGTATGTGCCAGGGCATCTTTGCCCGCGTCGGGGATCACTCAGAGGTCGAGGTGCGTGTAGCAGATTTGTTTCAAGATTCCCGAGCTAACTTTGCGCAGGAACTGGCCAAATACTCGCCTGTACCCGTCATCAATGCCCTCTCCTCCCTCTGGCACCCTACTCAGATACTCGCAGATATTATGACCCTGCACGAGCATGCCCATCTCTTCAAACCCGGCGGTGCCGCTCCCGACGCAGACCCCGATGTTAATGCCGACAAGAAATTCCGTAAAGGCCCGGCGGAGCTCCCCGAGCTCCGCCCCCTCACAATCGCATACGTCGGCGACTCCGCTAACGTCCTGCATGACATGCTCGTCACTTTCCCGCGTCTCGGCCACAAAATGCGCATCGCGACGCCCGCGGACCCCAAGTACCGCGCGCCGGCGCCCGTTTGGGACCGTGTCGTCGAGCTCGGCTGCGACGAGCATATCTGGTGGGGCGAAGACCCCAAGGAGGCAGTCCGCGGCGCGGACGTTGTAATCACCGACACATGGATTTCGATGGGGCAGGAGGCCGAGGCCGAACAACGTCTCAAGGACTTCGCAGGGTACCAGGTTACGGAGGAGCTTTGCCGCGAGGGCGGCGCAAACCCCGATTGGAAGTTCATGCACTGCCTCCCGCGCAAGAAGAACGAGGTCGACGATGAAGTGTTCTACGGCCCCCGATCCCTCGTTTTCCCTGAGGCGGACAACCGAAAGTGGACTACCATGGCCGTCTTTGAGTACGTACCCATTTGTTTATCTGCTTCGTAACTCACTCTCCTCCCCCGCCCAGTCTCATAATTGGCAAATGGGACCTCGATCAAGATGGGACTCCTCGGTGGGTCAAACAAAAGAAAGCAAAGGAGAGCGAGAAGAGGGCGGCGAAAGAATCTGGCAAGCGGAGCGATCCCAAAAACGCAGAGCCGGCCGCAAAAGTATAGTATTAGTACCAAGTGTGAACAATCGTTCAAATACGAAATGGAAAGCGGAAGGCGCCGGTATCCACTAGCAACATCATAAACGTCCGGATGAGTTGCACGGAGGAGTAACGTATTTCCGCAGGCCTCCGAATAAGATGAAGTGGAACGGTTGGGAACCGTTGTGAAACTAGAATTGAACTGGGATTAAAAAGGAAGTTGTGGCAGTGGAGAAATTTGCCATCACCGGCTGTTGGAAACATGGTCAAACCACCTGCAACGCGTCGAGACAACCAAATGACCTCTTTGACCTCTTTGCTTGCATCGCTCCAGGTTCCTCCTGAATTCAATCGATACAATGATATTCCAGAACCCGATGTGATTGCACGCCTCGACCAGTGGAAACAGACAGCGATTCGTACTCTGCGGGAACTGGACATATGTGTCCAGCAAGGACAGGCCAACTTGTCGTTAGAACAGCAGGCAGACATCGTTGCCGCAGCATCTGTTTTCAATGAAGATGATGCATGGGTGACTCCCGAGTCCCGGAGTGTTGCTCATGGTTCGTTCCTTCATTTTAATGTGTATGTTTTAACGCTGTGAACGTGGTAGATATTTTACACAGATATTCTGAGCCCCCGCTGCCTCTGATCGTGCAGGCACTACAATACAATATCAAACCTCTGTTCCGATCCAATCCCCATCCGTCTTTAAACCTCGAGACGGGACGCAAGCTGGCGCGTCCAGCTGGTGGTCCCATGGCGTCGCAGGATTTTTACGACAACCAGATGTGGAAAGAGCATCCTGGCGCTTCAAATATTGTGCTTTGGTGTGTTCACCATATTGAGGTATTCTTCTTGTGCGACTCGTGGGGCTGAGTTAATCGTGAATAATACAGAGCTCGGCATATGAAGAACTCTGGCACCTTGTTATTCCACCGATTATGGCTTTGCTGGACGATTACGAGGCTCGATACAAACTCATGGGGGTCAGAATCACTGCCGTCATGATAGAACACGTCCCCAGCTCGGTTTTGAAGCGAACTGGCGTCGATTCTCTTTTGCTCGCTGTGCGCGCTCCTTTTTCGGCTTCAACCTCCATCGGTTGATCTGTTGCATTTAGTCGCTGAATCGGTCTCTCACCCAACTTCAAAGTCCTGTGACTCCCGTTCTATTGCCCGCTGCCATATCTACTTCGCTGTCATTAATCCAGTTGATGACCTCGGTCGGGTCTGCCGATCGTTTCGATCAACTTTGTGCTCTTCTCGGTGACGGTATCATTGGAAGTGTCTGGCCCTATGCGAGCGACAGACTGGAAGCCCTGTTAGCCTCGATTGAAGCGCTTCCTGCCGTTGTCGAGACTCTCGGTGTGGGTTCTGCGCGGTATCTCAAGGTGATACTCGTCGATTTGATCCAAGTTCACAATTGAAATATTCTAGGTACTTGTTACCCAGCTTGTGCATCCCTTGGCTCCCCTTGAATACGAAAAGACGTCTATTGCGTTACAAATTTCATCCTTGCGCGCCCTCTCTGCTGTAATTGATGCCTGTCCTGAGCGAATGACTCGGTGGAAAGGAACCATTCTCAACGGCGTCGGCCGCTGTTGGGTGGGTATCTTGGATTCCAAAACAGACACTCGTTAGTCCTCAGCAAACCCCCACTTCACACAGCTCATTCATAGAAAACCGTAAAGCTCCTGATGGCCTGAAACAGGAACTGAAAAATGTGTGTCGTAGGCTCGCAGTTGCGTGCCCATCGGTCCTCCAGGTATATATTGCGATTTTGCCTCCGTTCTTGCTAATCTCTTATATCCAATTAGGAGGAGTACCCTCGATTCATTGCAACAGACGCCAAGATCTTCCAGGACCTGTTACCTCGGTCCGAGAATCTCCCCATATGAACCCGATAATCCGAGTCTGGACCTTCTCATGACCCCTAGTGCGCTCGAATTGTAGAGAAGAATCTACACTACAAACAACAGTGTGTATCGGCAATGCAAATCGGTTTTAGTTGAGGCCCGAATTCCAATGTTTCAATACAATTATCATACGGAGACATTTTATATACAGCTGGCCCATTAAATATCGCCGGGTTCATGAACAACGATGTCCATAACAGACCTGGATCGACAAAAATGAGTGGAAACCAAAGGACATACATAAAACACTCACCTGAGGTTCATCGAGTACCCCGACACCACGTCCGTAAGGGTGAGTGTGCTGATCGAATGCACCCCCGGCGTCACAGCAAGGAACTCCATCCGCACCGACTGGCAAGCCGCAGGCAGGAGCGGCCTACAACGGAGACACCAACTGAGATTTTTGAACCATGAGATCGACTAAAAAACGCACCCTATCCTGACTCGATTATCCAGCGGCACGATCCCAGGCGTCGGCGTCTTCTCCCCAGTTCGCCCCCGCCCCCGCCTCCGGTCAGGGCACGTTACCTCGAACCGCCGCGTCCACTCACTCTGGTTGAACACAAATATGTCCAGCGTGAAGTGGTCTAACGGGTATATGCGGCGCAGCTCATCCCCGTTCGTGTCGCGCCCTAGGTCAGTCGTCTTGCCGAGGTCCCCGCCGATTTTCCGCGATCCCGAGGCGACGAGCCCGACAGACACGACGATCGCCTCCCCGTTCTTCACGGCGGTGGGCTCCCCAGCGTCCTTATTCTCGCGCCCATACTCATCCTCTTCGTGGATCACGCCTGGTTCAGACACGCTCGGTCCCAGCCCGAAAAACCCGCCCCCGCCGCCTGCAACCGATACAATCGGGCCCGGCGTCTGAGGGACGGCGCCGGTGCCCATGGGCATCCCCCTCTCCCTGCGGATCTCCACGCTCCGCCCCACCGTGCCGCCGCCACCCACGCCCTGTGTGTGTGATTGGGCCATGACCGCTGGCGGCGTTGGCGGCAGCGCAGACCATGTTGGGTACGATGGGTATGCCGGTGTAAGCGGCACCGGTGACTGGTAGTTGGGGTCTACAGCGAGGCGCGGCGGTGGCGCGTACGTGGTCGGGGACCGCGGCATCTGCGCCAGCGCGGTGACCGACGGCGGGGTGTACTGGGTGCTATTATATGACGACGAGCGCACCGGAAGAGGCGGGGATGCTCCCCGTTCTTTGTTGGCACTATTCACCGGGTTCAGCATCGACGTCGAAGCGCGGTAACCTAAGCCCGTCCCCGCAGACTTGAGTCCCAGGGCGCGGGCGGCGACAATGGGCTGGCCACCAGGGAGGGTGTGACGCTTGGTGTTACCGTCGGTCAGCGGCGTGAGGGCTGGCGACGGAGAGTCGCGTAAAATGTTGACTAGGCTGTCTGACCGGACCCGCGGATTGCTTGGGAATGGCGATGCAGGCTCAGGGAGGGCACTAGGGATATTTAGTTGAAAATCGCCGTCCTCAACGTCGTCCTCGGGGGCGGCATGGGGCTGCGAAGACAGGTCGAGCACGCAGTTCCACTTGGAGCAGAATGTTCGTGTTGGATAAGGGAGGGTTGTTGGGAGTGCGGATGTCTTGGGCGTCGTAGGAGGCGATGATGAAGAAGACGACGCGGTCAAATATGGCTTGCCGAAAATTCCAATCGTCACGGCACGCTGTAGCATGTCTTGTGCCCCACCGTCTTTCACCAAACCCATGGCAAGCGCCTCGTCCGGCGACCGGAGGAAGGATACTGCGTACAGAAGATTATACTGTTCCCTTGCGCCCACCCGCATTGGGAACACCGAGGTGCTGTCCTTCACACCTCCGTTTCCCCATCCAACGAGGACAGCCCGCGCTCCCGCATCATCTCCACCACCAACATTAACTTCCACCCTCTCCACCTCGAACCCCACCGTCCGACCCGAGTCACCCGAGTTTTCCAGTTCGACGCAAAGCACGACCGTCCGCTCGTCGGTGCCCGCCTCCAACCGTTCCCGATCGTCGTCTGCTTCCTCGTTTTCCACCTCATCGCCGGTATAAGGGAAGAGGACAGCAGGAACGAACACTGTGCGCATGCGTACGCGGAAACCTGACACTGTGGGCAATGTCTTGCGGAAACTTTTCCTCAGTGTCGCGGGCCCGGGACCGGAAGCGGCGGACGGCTGAGAACGTCCAACGGCGGTCATGGGGGACGGTGAAGGCGCAGGGAGAGGAGTGCGCGCCGGAAGGGGCTGAAGCGTGAAAAGCTTCAGGCGGGAGACGGAACCAAGACGTGCGGTGGGAAGGGCGAGGGCGGAGGGCGGGAAGGAAGGGCCAGCAGATAGACCCTCGAGAAGATTGATCTCGGGCAAGCCAGAGAGAGTGGGTTCACCGGGAGGTGTGGGGGTTTCACCGTTGGAAGTTGGACTGGTGGGGCTGGCCGGTGCGGTGGAGGCCACGAGAAAATCCACCGAGTTTAAAAAACGTGTGAGAGGGTGAGTGGGACGCGATAATGTTTGTGGACGATCTCGCAATGTTGCGGAGACCGTCAGACAAAGCAGAGGATCGTTTACAGCGAGTCGCAGGAACGCTTTGAAAGATTAGCTTGAGCGCCGATAACGCGTGGAAATAGCCTCACAGACGGTAAGAGAGAGCCTGTACACTGCGACCCATACCTCCTCCTCGTCCGACCATAGAAGCGAGAACGCTTCTTGCAGATCTTGAGATGGGTTCTGACCCCATATACTCGCTAGCAAAAGGGTTCCCTCCGACTTGAGATACCGTTTATCAGTTTCTGCAGACGACGGTGTCGGATTTGGGGTGCTGGGCGGAAATATTGGCGGGTGAGACGAGCGTCCACCGAGCTTCGCAAGAGATGCAGTTCGCGGAGGTGCAGACAATCTCGCGGTTCTAGGGGTCTCGGGAAAGTTGGTGCCAGCCGGGACGGAAGAAATGTAAGTCGCCTCGAGGGATATTTGCAGATGGGAAAGGAACGATAGAAGTTCCTTCGGTGGTTGTTCTGGGTCTTTGGAAGAGGACGTAGGGGGTTGGTCTATGCGAACAGTGAGAAAGGCTTGTAGTTGCTCATCTGAGAACGTATAAGATTAATATTTTGAATGGTCCATGGTGACTATAAGTACCAAAAAAAGCCTGGGTTCGTTCTAGCGTGCCGGCTTTGAGAAGAGAAAGCCATTCATCGGCGGATGACGTCGGAGGATATTCGAGGGATGTGTCTGGAACGACAACATCGAGTTCAGCCGTTGTGAATAGTTTCTCAAGTGCCGACATTTGTAAGAACGCTGCTGGTGACCATGAGTTCTGAGTAGCCCGAAGTTGTATCCGTAACATCCGTACCTCAGAGCAGGCGCGAACGCCCGTAGGAGGTCTACACTTTGCGGAATGAAATGTGTCGGCACCCTACGGGACCTGGGATTTGAGCAAAACCACGTAGTTTTATTCGAACAAGGTTATTGAGGGTGATTTATGAGGTAAGACCGATGAATCTAGCGGTATGCCGAGTCCAGAACCTAGGATGGAAGAGCACTCTCGCGATCGCGGAATCGGGAGGCTGGTTGTGGCGGTGCTGGCTCCGTTGATGGGGCGAATATTTTGAGACATTACTTATTATCTGGCAGGAAACGGGGAAAAGCCAGATACGTAGAAACATTTCATATCTTTGAAGGATTCTAGGGCCTTTTTTTCCAACAAAGTCACCAGCCCATTTGTGCGCCAGAAGAAAAGACCCTAAGTTATGTCTGAAACCATGCAGCCACGTTGAAATCGCGTCGTCCGACTCCGGCAACTCCATCTCGATTCCGAAAACACAAGATCTACATATAACGGTGTTTAGGTAGTCTCTGGATAGCTTACACGCTAAAAGCGATGTAAAGGACTGAGCGCACGCCATTTAAGGGTTGCCTTGATGAGGTCAGTAAAAGCCCGTCGCGGACGGGTCAGCCCCAAGAGCATAGAAGGATCCTCCCGTTGAGAAACGCTGTGACTCGGATTATGACACCAAACATGGCACCTTCTGGGAGGAAGCGCGTCGGCCATGATCGTCAATGATTGTATAGGTGGCTGGCTCGGTCAACTTGGGGACTGAGTCATCGAGGATTCCAATCGAAGAAGTTCGAGATGAGGATAGATAAGTGCCTTGAATGTCGCGTGTGCAACGAGCGTCAGGGAGGTAAGATTTAGGAGAACGATGCCGAGTCTGTCGAAGTTGCAAACGAGGTCTCAATGTTGTGAGTATCAGTTCTCCCTTCCTTCAGGGAGATGGAGGCGCCCTCCCATCAAGCCATTTCACCGAGGAGTAAGGACCTTTTATAGGATACACCTAAGAACCCTACTCCGAACTTGGGAGGCTCCAATGTAGCCTAGGCGCCACGGAGGATTGCAGATATCAAGCCGTCTTCGGCGACGACGCTTGCGAAGAGGCATTACTGCTCGATGCGTAGTTTTCGTTGACTCTCGAGCAGGGTATGGGGTCGATGTGGATGGTAGTAGGCAAGACCATCGACTACCAAATATGGACAGATCCGAGTCTGACGTACATACGCAATTGTACATACGCAGCTAAACCCAAGCTAAACCACTTGGATTCCTTCCTTCACCATGAATCGCATCTTTGGGACGTCTGCAAGCCGCAAGCCTAAACCAACTCTACAAGATGCCATTTCGTCGGTCAGTCCTCTTCGCACCGACTCTCCACGCGTACTTAATCAACTAGACCGACGTCAGAATGTCCTCGATTGAGGTCAAAATAAAGAAGTTGGACGGCGAGTTGGGCAGATATAAGGAGCAGATGTCCAAGCTAAGAAATGGCCCCGGAAAGGTCTGTCCATTCGCCAATTCGTCGCACATGCTCCTGATAGGTACAGGATGCCGTTCAACAACGCGCACTGCGGACACTCAAGCAGAAGCGCATGTACGAATCGCAGTTGGCTCAGCTCGCGCAGCAGACGTTCAACATGGAGTCTGCGGCTCTTACTACAGAGAACTTGCGTAACACCATGGCCACAGTCGACGCTATGCAAATTGCTAACAAAGAGATGCGGAAACAATACGGCAAGATCGATATCGACAAGATCGAGGTCTGTGCTACGCTCCCAGTTCAACATGAATACAGCTAACTGTGCTTCATCCCCAGACCATGCATTATGACATGGAGGATTTGCTTGAGCAAGCCAACGAAATCCAAGAATCCTTGGGTCGTTCGTATGCCGTGCCAGACGAGATCGACGAGGCGGATCTCGAAGCAGGTACGTCACATTCAATGTCATTCAGTCGCGGAGTCATGTTGAGAGATCTGTTCTTAGAATTGGATGCGTTAGCGCTGGAAGAGGAGGAAGAGGGCACCTCTTATCTGGCAGACCTGAACAAGGTACCTGACTTTGTAGATGAGCCACCAGTGGAGGTCGGCGAGGTCAGTATTATTTACTCCTGAATCTTACTGCTTCAACTAAACATGCATATTTCAGTCCCCCGCACCTCAAGCCGTCAAGACGACGTGGTAAAGGTGTGCTGACCCTACTTGTAATATTAGAATCGGACGACCAGTCCGTCGACTGTATCACTTGTATAACGTACAGCAAATACATACACATGTTCAGGACTCGTGGTTAACCGTATCTACGTCCTTCCGCATCCTCGGCAAACCAATCGTCTGTCTGCCTCGATTCGGCCGCGCGCGCAATGTTCACAATCACCGACTTGCTCTGCGAATCTATATAGTGGTGATTAACCAAGGCCGGTCAAGTCTGTCGCCACCTACATGATTCAAATGCCTCGATCCCATTCTCCCTTCCTATCCCACTTTCTTTCATGCCGCCCCTGCACACGCAACTCAAGTTAATCCTGGTCGAGAAATAACCAATTGAAGATACCATGGACTGGAAGGGTCGTTTCGATGTGCTGTGTTCACCCAACATATCCCAGCTTCGATCTCAGCAGCAATCCGGTGTGCGCGGGATAAATTTTGCGTCCAGACACTTGCACCCAAACCGTACTTGCTGTTGTTTGCCATTGCTACAGCTTCATCCTCTGTCTGTATAACCAAATGTCGGCTTGACGGGCCTCGCGTATCTCCATTCACTGACCGAAAATCGTTTAGCAACCACCACAGGCCCGAAAATTTCCTCCTGCCACAGCTCGTTGGAGGTGTCGATTCCCGAGATCACCGTGGGCGGGTAGAAGCTTCCCCCGTCGAAATCAAACCCGTCAAGCTCAGATTTTCCAGTGAGGCGCTGGCCGCCCGTCAGGACGTCGCCTTTGCCTGAGTCCAAGCACCTTTCGAGCATGGTTTGAATCCGATTGAGGTGCCGTTCCGATATGACTGTCCCCATGGTCGACTTGGGATTCGACGCTACGGCCCGAGTTGATAAAGCATTTCATGAATGGGATTTTGATACGCACGGTTCCCCATTCTCCTGCGGATGCTTACCGTTTTTTCGACGAATAAGGGCATGAACTTGTCCCAAATGTCTTCGTGGACAATGAGGCGGGTTCCTGAAACACATGTTTGGCCAGAAGCAACGAAAGCAGCGAACGCCACGCCGTTCACTGCTGAGGTTATATCTGCGTCTCCGAAGACGACGACTGGAGCCTGTAGATAATATCTTCAGGGAGGTCGTAATGTTCACATATTGAGAAGATGCGCATACTTTGCCGCCCAACTCAGCCGTAAATGCAGCCAGGTTATGCCCCACTGTGCTGCCCAGTAGACGGCCGGTGTGTGTTCCTGCCTGTGTAGTGTTAAATACGAAAGAGGGTATCGGAATTGAAGCTGTCTCGCTTACAGTGACATCCACTTTGCGGACAAGGGGATTTTGGGCCAACAGTTGGGCTATGGACCCATATCCGGGCAAGACTGACAATACACCGGATGGAACTAAGGAAGACAAGTCCAATCGTATTTCACAGATTATAATGGTGGTAGCTCACCTCCAGCTGTCTCAGCTATCCGAGCAAACTCCAGTACTGAAATAGGTGCGAGCTGAGATGCATTTCAGATAAACATGTCCCACAGGTTTGCAAAGAGGACAGTACTTCAGATGGTTTTACGATGACGGAGTTCCCTGCAGCAAGTGCTGGAGCAATTTTCTTAATGGCAATCAAGAGTGGGTGGTTGAAGGGCTTGGAAAGTCATTCAGCAATACAGCCTCGACCGATAAAGTGCCAAGTCACCGTGATCTGCGCAACAACTCCTAGAGGTATGCGCTGGACATAATTGATCATTTTTCCTTGAGTGGGCGCAATGAATCCCTGGCTGGTTCGTAGAAGAGCTGCATAGTAATCGCTGCCATACATATTTGTTGGCTATACCGCATAGAAACATAGGAAGATCCTCACATCCACTCAGGCAATCTTGCTAACTGGGCCTTCATCTCCCGGATTGACCTTCCGGTTTGCAGAGTTTCGATCTGAGCGAGTTCAGGGATGCGTTCTTCCAGTGCCCTCGCCATCCGAGAGAGGACTTTCGAGCGCTCGATGGCAGGAGCTCTGGACCAAGTCCCAGTTCGGAAAATGGAGTGGGCACCAGACACGGTCTGTTTCACATCCGATTCCGACGCCACCTCAACTCTGAACGCATTTTTTGTTGATCATGGTATCAGACTGGAGAGAAGGAGGGCGCACACGCATAATTTATCTCCGTTCGCGGGATTTGAAACGACTATTCTACATCAACGTTGAGCCCGCAACAGAAACAAAAAGCACCGTAGGCTGAACCCACTGTTCACGCGGCTTGAGCTGAGGATCGGGAAACGGAATGGTGGGCATGAATGGCACATAGCTGCTGCGATGCAGCATGCGCGAGGCCATCGCGGTTTGACGCGTCGCATGGCCAGTGGTGCCCAACATCCTAGATGAAGGTTACAGAGACAGAGGGACAGCCGCCGGTCCGAAAACTTCCGAAAAGACGCGACGCGCTGGTCACGTGGTCACCGAGTTGACACTTGTTTGCCCCTAGCCAACATTCGACTCAGTCTCTTTCGTTTTGCCACCACCGCCAGTTCACACCCTCTCGACGAAACCGTAAGCCTTGCGTCCCTATATTCATCGCTGGTCTCTAATCTCGGGGATAGATGCCTAAAGAGGCTCCCCTCCGTCGTTCGTCCCGCGCACCTGTTTCTAAAGCGGCTCCGATCTCAAAAGCTGCACCGTTGAAAACAGCAGCCAAGCCCGCCTCCAAAGTCAAGCCCGTACCAAAGGCAACGAAAAAACGCGCTGCATCCCCAGAGCGTTCTCCATCCCCGCCTCCAAAACGCACCAAAAAGCAGACTACAGAAAATGTCGACCCTACTGTCCCCACCCGTCCCTTGAGGAAGAAGAAGTCTGCCACTCCTATTCCTCAGTCAAAGCCGTATTTCAACCCTCTCCCCACGCCACCGGAGAAACGGCGCCCTGGTCTCCAGGTTTTTGCATGGGGTGCGGGCAACTTCGGACAGTTCGGTATGGGGCCAGACGTCCTCGGCGAGCTGGACAAGCCGAAGAAACATACCTGGGTAGAAGAGCAGATTGAGGAGGGCACTTTCGGTGAAGATAACGCTGGAATTGAGGCCGTTGCAGCAGGTGGCATGCACAGTCTTTTCGTCGACGAGAAAGGCACCGTGCGTCAACACCCAATTCTCTCGATTGCCATCCGTCTCATAATTTTTCTTCTAGATCTGGACATGTGGAGTTAACGATGATGCTGCTTTAGGGCGGATTACTGAGGGTGTCCCGGACCCCGACAGTACATTGACTAACGTCCCACATCCAATCGAATCACTTGTAGCGGAAAAGTTCCGTGCCGTACAGGTTGCGACTGGCGACAGTATATGTGTGGCACTCGACATCCACGGGGACATCAGAGTATGGGGCTCATTCCGTGTAAGCAACCTAAAAAATATCCCTCCACTCGATCACTAACATAACTATTTAGGCAGACGAAGGATCGCTCGGTTTCTCGGAGACTGCGAGGCATCAGTTCACACCCATCCCCATCGCCATGGACCTTATTCACAAACCTGGCGACTACGAAAAGGTCTCTACAATCGCCGCTGGCGCCAACCACATCCTTGTGTTGACCACTCACGGACACATATTCACTTGGGGTTCCGGGCAGCAAGCTCAACTCGGTCGTAAGGTTCTGGAACGCCACCAAATGAAAGGCACCAACCCTCAAAAGATCGTGATTGGTGGGCATCGGTCCTTGAGAGCCGTAGCCATCGGTGCTGGCATCTACCACTCTTTCGCCGTCGATGAGACGGGCACTGTTTGGGGTTGGGGCCTGAACAGCATGGGTCAAACTGGTACTGGCCTCGACGGAAAAGAAGACGAAACCGTCTCCCTTCCCAAGGTTGTCCGCCGCCTGAGCAAGGAAGAGCTCGGGGGCGAGACTGTCGTGCAGATCAGCGGCGGAAACCACCACACATTATTTTTGACGTCGGGAGGCAAGGTTTACGCCTGTGGTCGGGCGAATAGCTCACAACTAGGTTTGGCGGAGGATGACGAAGCATGGAAGGAGTCAACCGACCGCGAGTTCATATCCGAGCCTGTTCTGGTCACCTTCCCGGACGACGACGACCCCGTTGTCTACATTGCTGCAGGTCTGCACAACAATATGGCCATTACCAAGGATGGAGCGCTCTACTGCTGGGGCCAGGGTACGCAGGGCGAGCTCGGTGTCCCCGATGTGGAAGTTCCGACTCCGCGGATGATCGTTCGCCGCGAAGGAGGGTCTTGGGAAGCGGTCTCGGTTGCTTGTGGCGGGCAGCACACGCTGGGCCTCTTCAGAAAGCGGCAAAAGTGAACAGAAGGGATCGTGTCCCCGATTTATCTCTACGCATATACATACATACACTATCTATTAGACACCACATTTAGGCTCGCACACATAGGTTTGTTACTTTTTAGCCATATTTCTCTCTACCCTACGTATCGGCATATGTACGTACTACCCTCGGTTCGTGCTGATCGTAATACATGGCACTTTTCAACTTCTGAGTTCTCAAAGGCTGTACGATAAGATAGGCAATCTCACCTAATCTCGGTTGAGAACTCTAAATTTTTTCGATTGCCTTTCTTGGCATTTACTCCGAAATTTGCATCTGGACCGCCTCACCCACCAAAACAGCACACATATCCTTTTCGCCTGGGCTCTGTCTGTCAGAATGGCGCAGGTTGCTTCCACGCCGATCATAGAGCCGGATAACGCCCTCAGCGAGAAACCTGACATCTGGCTCGAAGATCATGACTCGGACTCGTCAAAAAACCCGGTCGTCGACGGCGCGCAATTTGCGTATGAGGTAAGTCTAGTATGGTACAATTCATCCCTGACCTACTTGCCAGAAAATAAACATTGTTCGTGTGAACGATGCGGGGGTCATCATGGCTGCAAAGCATGTAAGCGACCTTACAACTTCATCCGGGGATCGGGAAGACAGGCCCTAACACGCTTCTAGATTCACGAAAAACTACTCGGCGATTCATACAGTCCACGAACCTGGCGCTCCCATCCGCTGCACATCTGCCCAGTGGAACCGTATTCTTGCACGGAGCCCCTGAACAAAGCGTGCTTGAACTGGATATTTCTCATTTCCGCTCTCAATTTCAGCTTTTGGTCTGAAAAAGAAGGCCAACCTGGCCGGTACGGCGTTCTGTGGCGGGAAAGCTGGGATTCGCCTCGGCCGAAGCTTTGGACCGGTTACTGGAGTCTCGTCGCGTCCCTCAACCGCGGTAAATACTTTCCCATTTTGTCTCCTTGTTGTCTAACCCAAGAAAAGCTCTTCAGGAATCCATCCCTATCACCGATCCCCATTTCTACTCGTCAGAGACACTGTGCCCCGATTCCTTAATCGAGCATGTTTGTAGAGCTGCAGAAGGATCCAGCGAAAGCATTCCCTTATTGGCGGAACGAATTTCGATCATGCGAGAGGTTGGATTTATCCTATGCCAAGTAAGGGCCTATCCTTCCGAGACAATACAAGTGCTGATTGCCGTAGGGTTTCGGAGGCTCTTTCCAGGGCTTTCTTGATGAGTTCCAGCGCCAGCATAACGGTGAAGGAACAGCACTCCAACTGGTTCGGATGGTCACCGAGACTTTCCCATCGTTCCGCGATGAAGTGTACCTTGATGGTCGCAAAGGTTCGGTCATCTTAATCACCCAAGCGAAGATAATTGAACATTAGTGCAAAGTGTGCCTCTGGAAACGCGCTCAAATCCTTGTGGCAGAAACCTGGGCAGCTTTTTATCCTCCTGAGCCGGAGGCTTCCCACCCGCTCTTCCCCGGTGCATGTGGACCTGCAATACATCAGCTCACGATGTTTGCGGACTACCGGGTACCGCAGATTCTGCACCATCTGCGGATACTCTCTTACCCTCCCGCGCTGCTGCAAATACTCCGCGCGGGGACGATGCTCGCTCCGGGGTCGTCCGAGGAGCTAAGTCTGCGCGCGGCAAGCGTCGTTGCTGTAGAACGTGTACGCGCAGAGATGCTGACTTTGCACGCGGGCGAGGACCCCGCGAGAAGCACAGTCAGTAGCGTGTTAATCGATTTCTATCTATGGGACCTGGCTAAAAAAGTCGAGCGTGGAGAAGAACGGATCGAGGGTATAGAAACGGCCGACATGGCGCCCACGCATCGCACTCGCAGCATCTGGTACTAGAAGGGTTCCTCGGCTGTCACATATGGGAGAAATCGTATGGTCGGTCTCCCACGATAGATAAATTATCCTAGTAATGTCGTATTCGTGTCTCGATAGGGAGGGTCATCTTACATTCGTATATAAAACTTCCGCGTACAGTGTCCGTCCAGCCCTCACAATGCACGGGCTGGGCTACCGTCATCCGAAAACGATTCCGGTGAAGGGGGTACAGTCATGGATTGGCGGGCTGCCGCAATCCCGCGGCCGTCCTGCGTGAAAGCGTCAGTCGTAAGACGAACTGGTATCGTTTCGCGAATGCTGATGAATGCCGCCTTGGTAACGTCCGGTGGGGTTACAGTCAATAGGATGCAATCCTGTATTTTGGACAATGAACAAATAATGACGCCGGTGAATAAATTAAGAATACCTTCACAGAGAATCCGGCGATGGCGAAACCCATAACTTTGATGGGCTCCAGTTCAATCTCGCCGGAGAAAGCCATCCATGTCGCGCCGTCGCCCTAAGAAGAATACTCGATGATGTGTTGCAAGGGTCAGCGTAGCAATGCGCACCGCATGCCTGAATTTCCCTTCACCAAGCGAGTCAACTCGCCATATATCGGTTTTAGTACCGTGAATCGCGGTGCCTCTTTACCCTTGTTAGTGTGAACAGCACAAATAGCAGTGATAAACGAACCTCACGTCCACCGTAGACTGTCTCATAAGCTGGATGCGTGTAGCACGCAGCTTCCCGGATTTACCCGTGGTAGGTCCGTACGGTAGAAAGGCGGCCAGAGAGTATGCACTCGACTCGAAAGTGACGTGGAACGGAATGGGTTGCGAGGCACAGAATATTCGGGAGGCTGGGGTGGATGCATAGATATGAGGCAGCGAAGCGAACCGGCAAGGCACGTACCTGGGAAGTATAGTCTAACATTTATATCCTGGGCGCCGCCCGCCTTGGAGCTGGCTTTGAGCACGGATTGGTAGACTCTCCAGTCCGGCCGCTCAAGGAACCCTCCTTCTCCGCGTGCCAATGGCGCTGGGAGGGGTACGGCGGGGCGGGTACGGGGAGCGTAGACAAATGGCGTGGACACAGTTCTGGCCAAGAAGAATTCTAATTCCATCCGTAGAGGGCACAACGGACGTACGTGTTGCCAATATTTATTCCCAATTTTTTGGATTTGACCAATGGAACTAGATTTGGGACCGAGTGGGGTTTATTGATGACTGCGCTAACCGAGTACTACGGTACATTGGTCATGTCAAGGGAGTGGGAACAAGAATGGAGCACCTACATCAATCGTGGCGTAGAACCCAGGGAGTCCTTTCAGCTTGATAGAATGTGAAGGAGGAAGAGGCTGGAATGTGTTGAACAACAACGTCGCTCATACGTTTTAAATTACGCACATAGCTTCGGCCCTCATACTGGAAGGTAGCGGGAAGCTTCAGGGAAAAACGTAGAGTCGAGGGACAGACAGAATTGCTGGCGTCCTTGATCCAAAGCAATGCCGTGTCCAGACGGAGTTTGGTGTCGGTCTCTCCTCCCTCTGCGATTTCCTTCACCTGAAAGCGTCCTTCTATCTACGGAGGATGAAGCGCGAACATCGAGTGGTTTGGTTCACAGGGGCGTTACCTTGACTTCGACGTTGGAAATGTCTTCAGTTTTAGTGAGTTCCACGGTGCCTTCGACTACGCCGCCAGAGCCGTATACAGGAAGATCGATTTTGTCCTGCTGGGCTGTTAAACGCAGTGTGGCGTCGCCGCTTTTCGACGATTTAACGAAACTGCCAGTATAGTGAGGCAGTCTTGTGTTCAACGCCAGACGTTCTTCAAAGAGCCCGGGTTCGGCTGAATAGGAAGGGGTACGACTGAAAGACGGCCCCAAGGGCACGGCGTACGACGGGAGACTCGCTGTCGACATGCCGGTTAGCGTCCGGCACGAGATGGACTTTGTCTTACTTATACAGCATCTACTCCATGTGGGATATCGGTCGTTGATGAGAACCCAAACAAGTCCCGCATGTCTTCCGACGAGGCTGTGAGACTAGTCACCGTGAGTCATTGTCATTAGACCCACTGTGTCATGGGAACCAATCCAAGTCACGCACATATGATTGTGACTGATCGCGTTCTTCGCCTTCGATCTGCCACAATGTCAACTACCCTCGAAAATGTAAGAAAAATACCACCGACTGTCCACTGTAACTCACACTGAATGCGTCGCATATTATTTGCACCGCAGGCTACACTTATGCCTTCCTTGACCCGCGATATTTCGTTTCAATAACAGCGGAACAAATGGCAAAGGGTCTTTTGGGGAAAGTTGAATCCCGCGGCACATACGGGAAACTTGCTTCCATCGATAGCACGCTTGCCGCGCTGCACTCCAAGATCCTCAAGAAGGACTGGGATAGCGCCTTCACAATCCTCGAGGCCCTGATCCTCGTTAATCACATCGAAGACGATTGGCCAAGTACGCGTTAGATTCGATAGCGTCCACGGATTTCAGTCATTCACATCGAAGTTCTAAATTAGTGTTCCGCGACGGAGAACGCGTCGCTTTAACCAACAAGGTATACGGCGCGTCTCTGGTGACCGTTCTACGCGCCCTGAAGACGGATCGCCGCCTCGATGTCTCGCATTTTCCCAGCCTCGAGACAACCTTGAGGGAGGCGGCCGCTTGGGCGAGTAAATGAAGGGTATCGGATGCTCCTCCGACTACCATCTCGTCTGCAAAGCTATCGGCGCCAGATTATTCCAGAAGTCAGTGGCGGACGTCGCATCGGAGAAGGCACGCCTAGATGCATGGCTTGCCTGTCGTAGTCAGGAAGAATGGGATGAATTCCATCGGATGAGACAGGAGGAAGCCGAGGACCTGGATGGGGAGGACTCGGACGAAGAGGACGAAGCCGAACCATGGCATTCGGGGGAAACGAGTTGGATGAATATATGAAGAGCAAGGATTTCGTTCTGCCCCACGTCTGGAAGGAGTATAGGGCGTATCTCGACCGCCTCCCAACCAAACAAACTGGTCGAAGTTGAAGGGTTTGTTCCCGCTTTCCTATACATCCAACCCAGTGCTAGTTAGTCTATAGATAAGTAGAAGCTAATCGCCCGACTATATACGCCTCAGTATTGATTGGCGGGTATTTCGCCTCTTTCCCGCAGTTCGGTAGGCAGGCTATTTCTGCCGTGAAATTAGGATTGCAAAAGAATGCGATCGACTGGCGAGCTGGAGTGATTGCTTCATGGGCATTTAGTGGTTTTGCTGCCGGCGCCACCACGCGATGCAGCGTCGAACGCAGGACGTCGTTACTCCACCGGGCAAGCAAGTCGCCCACGTTCACTACGATTGTGCCTGGCTGGAGGGAACGTAAGCCGGCGTCATACCTAATGTGTGCACTTACGATGGGCGTCGCAGGTATGAACACTCCGGTATGAGGATTCTGCGCTTCGAGGCCCCCGACCTGAACTCGATTAGATTCAATTTCGTATTGAAGAAATATCACAGAAACCTACAGAGTCTTGAAACAAGAGAGTCAATGTACCATAGTCTATGATAGGAGATCAGTTTTATCTCTGTGCGGGAGAGCGACCGCACTCACCGCTGTGTGCACCCGCCCTGGCCTGCCCTTCATTATCTAACAGCGCGCGCCTGATAGGTGGGTACGATAAAAGCCGCAGATTATGGCACTGCTCTTGGATCTTCTGGTCAAAGAATCCCTCTTCCAGCTCCAGTCCAATAGCGATGGAGCGCATGACGTGGACATGCAACTGATGACATGTCTGGAAAAAATCGAGCATAGTTTCCTTGAAGCCCGGCGCATTAGCCGCGTTGGGCCATTGGTTGTTCCACGCCGAGTCCCAGTCCCGTCCAATTTCCATCGTCTCCTTGAAGTCGGGCGCCTTCTCGCGAAGCGCAGCAATCTCAGCGGCGTCAGTTGCCTGCGTGACACGTTCTCGCCCAATCTTAACGTAGCCTCGGTTCGAGCGGGGATCCTCCCAGGCAAGCTTGTCCTTCACATCCATGGGCATTCGGAAAAATTCGGCGCTCTACGTTCATGGGGTTCTTCCTTGGCACGTATTCAGTGGAAACAGGACCCGTACCTTCGTAAAGGCATTTTCGATCGTCGCTGCGAGTGCGGTCAACTATTACCTGAACGCGCGAGTATTCGGAGGGACGAACAAGCAGGGATCCCATGGCCGGACAGATAGATGAATCCGCTCTCTTTGAACGCAGATACGATTTCACGGGCAGTGCTCTTCCTCTCCGCGGGCGAGCCGTCTTTGAAACTTGCAAAGTTGATCAACGGGATCCGGAAGGAAGGGGTTGCGTTCGCGACTGTTGCGAGGCCACGGTTTTTTACTGGGCCGGTGCGAATAAGAAAAGAGGCGCGAAACGAAAGCATCCCAAAGATAACCCGTTCAGAAGAGAGTCGTCCAGGCTTGTTGAGTGTGCGCGTTACTGATAATCAGGAGATAAAAGTCGGTCCGGTGATCCGGATGTTAAACAACCCATTTCTTCCCATTTGTAGTAATTACTCTAATACATCTTTGAAAATTCATGTACGAGCGTAGGCCATTGCGCTGGGCGATCTTAGTCGTCGAAAGAGGGCCATGAGCGTTTTCCCGCCTTCGGGACCCCATCTAGAACCGAGCGTTAAAACGACAGCCACGGGTGAGGGCGTGAAAAACACGTACTCGCCAGCAGATACCTCCTGACAACATTGTTCAAATTCGTCCGACACAGATACTTCGTCCCACTTTGTTCATCGAGCAGTCAGATCACAAAAGAGAGGAAGAGGGAATATATATCGCACTTTCTCCACGACATAGTCCTGAGATAAAATGTCAAGATGAA